>AWWV01006710.1:0-17168 GCA_001974805.1 Corchorus capsularis
CATTTGAAGTTAAGATAACCTCTCTATTAAATTATGATCATTATCCTATTTTTTATAATCTCATTATGAAATTTTGATAACATTCCTATGAAATTTCAATAATGATACAATGCAATTTTGAAAATCTTTTTATAAATTTTTTTCAACCTTCTTATTAAATTTTGTTAACCTCCCTAAGTTTTGAAGACTTTAATATGAAATTTTGATAACTTTCCAATGAAATTTTGATAACCAACACTATGAGATGTTGATAATCTCCATATGATATATTGATATTAGTAACCTCCGGTTCCTAATGAAATTTTGTTAATCACACCATGAAATTCTTATTACCTCGCTTCACTAACAATAGTATTGTACATGTTAGTGTTAGTTTAATCTTTTTATTAACATTTAAAAATTGAAATTAAATATTTAATTAGAAATTTAGAGAATACTAAATTATTTGCACAGTAGGTAATAGAATTATGAATCTCGGCAACATTTGCATAGTTTCACTTTTCAGTTTCCACTACAATTTTACATAAAGCCAAAAAAAAAAAAGAAATTAAGATGACAACATCTTCGTATAAATAAATTAAATAAAGAAGATAAGAATTTGGGTAAAGAAGTGTTTGCTATTTTCATATTACTGGTTCTTCCTTTCGGTAAAAATTAATTTCTTCTCCAATCTTCATATTTATTTATCAATTTATATATTTTTGTTACTTAGAACTTATCCCATGTAAAAACCCCATAGATTAAGTTGAAATAAATGAGAAATAGAAGTAAAAACTAAAAATAAGAAAGACAAATGAATTTCTAAAGACTTTAGTTGAAGTAAAATAGAGATCAAAATACCTTCAAAGGCTTATGGGTGATGAGTCTTCTTTTTCTTTGGTCAAATAGATCTTATAAATTGAATAAACAAGAGCAAAGGATGAAGCCATAGAGGAGACAGGAGAGAAGAGAACAGAGTGCCGACGGCTCTCATTTTTATTTTCTTTCTAATTTTTCGATTCTAATTCTTTTAATTTTATACGTATTGACTTTCTTATAATTTAATATACGTATTATATAATCTAATAATTAATAATGAAATAATTTATGATTAAAAAAATAATTGAATAATTAAAATATTATTTAGTAATGGCAATTTAGAAATATATTTTTAAAAAGGGTACAATTGGAAATATGTTTTAAAAATAAGGGTACAATCGGAAAACATAAAGTTTCTCCTTATTCGTACTTTTATATATAGTATAGATATATATATATATATATATATATATATAAGTTAAAGCACGTGCGCTGCACGTATATTAATAACTTATAAATCATATTAATGTTAGCATAAATTTTGATCAATTAGTCATCAAAATCTGGCCATTTAGTTTACAAAGATTTGAAGTAATCAATCTCATTGAACGAACAAAAAAAAACCCTTAAATTTTACAATTATGGTTATCTTCGATAATAAAGGAATGTTATCAATTTTCTTATTTAAATTTACTAAAAAATTACAGGGCTATTAACCAAAAAAAAAAAAAGAAGAATGTTATCAATTTTCTCATCAAATGTTCATTAAAAAGGTATTTTAGTTATCAAAGGTTTTTAAATGTTATCAATAAATTCAGTAGTTAACCTTATATCGTTAGTAATTCTAGTAGTCTTTTATTAATAATTATAGTTGCCAATGTTCTTCTTTAAGGTTGCTAAAATAGTTATAAAGGTTATAACTTACATGCTTACTAACTTTATCAATAGTGAATGTTATTAATTTCTTAATCTAAGATTACTAAAAAGTTTGTAGTGAATAATTTAAGAGATATTTAGGGTTAAAAAATAGTGAGCTTAATTTATTGATATATAGATTGATGGTTAGTTAAAGTCCTTGTATATAGAATTAGGAGTTAATTTTATTATTTTATTAATGTATATATGTTAATCAATCTTAGTGTTTCATGAATAATTTCAACAAACTTTATTCTTATTATTGTTATTCTGATATCACAGCGTAATATCTAATTTCATCATTTCAATCTCTCCAAAACAAATCTCATAATTCAACCATCATACCGGACCTGCAAGACAAATTTTTATAATAAGGTTATAACTAAACTTAATGCAACATGGGGAAGTATAAAATTAGGTGTACAAAATTGAAAAGAGAGAAAAGAGAGAAAAGAAATATCTAGACATCGACCTTGTAAGTTGGTGGGAAGTTAAATAAAATCTTAAAATTAAACCGTGTTTAATTTTCTTTCAATTTCCTCTCAATCTCTTAAATCAAAATTTACTCTATTAAACTTTTGTATTAATAGACTTGAGCAGCGGCTTAGTTTGTTGTGTAGCCCATGTTCAAGTTTAGTGGCTTCACCCACTAAAGCCATGAAGTCTTCTTCTTCTTTTTTTTTCTTTGATAATTAAATTAAAAAATTATTGGAGAATCGGAGAAGATCAAAGGAAATGATTAGACAAAGGACAAACTTTGCAGAATAGTTTAAAGAAAAAACAATATCTTGATTTGGTTAGAATTAAAACCATGACACTTAAAATACTTCCAATTGTTGAAAAAGACTCAACATCCATATAGTCGTGATTTCTTGGCTTTTACTTTCTTAATTTTTTTTTTGGCCGAAGGTTTTGCCTCTTTGTTAACACATATCAATGTGTAAATACAGTCAAACAATATAAAAGTAAATATATGTTAATATATTATACCCAAATAAGTAGATACAGTCAAAGATATATGCATGGAGGAATTGTTGAGTTAAATAATAGTGTTCCTAAACCCTTTTTCATACTGGCAAAAAAAAACCCCTTTTTCGTATATTGTCATAAATATAGAATACAATACTTTGTAGCAGATTATGCAGTTAAACCTGTTACATGTTTTGGTAAACATGTAGTTATCGGGTATCATTAATTTATCGTTTGAACCTAATAATGTTTCGGTTTTCCTTGATTTTTTAATTCTTTAGAAATTTTAATTATTGAAATTTGCTTTGGAGATTTCAAGGGAAATATAATTTTGGACCTGATTTTTAAAAAATTAAAAACATAACTAATTAATTTAAATAAAATAAAAATACATGTTTACCCTTTAAAAAAATACTAAACTTTTAAATTAAAAAGGTTAATTTAGATATTTCAGATTAAGGTTTTGAAGTTTAGGATTATAGAGTATAAAGATATATATATAGTATTAATCCAAGGATATTGTCGTTTTGCAAAATCATGAAATATATTGGTTTTAGTTATATCCATACAGCTTCTCATTAGTCATAAGTTGGAATAAACAGAATATAAATTAGTACAATTTATTTTCATCAAGTTGCATAGAATGATCGTATTTTTTTTTTCTTTGTTTTAGATGCTGACAATGAATCACTTATATATATATATATATATATATATATCATTATTGAAGTTTGGTAAGTGATTCATAAGCTAATTACACACACGGGCGCCGCGCGCGCGCGCACACATACACATACATATATATATATGGGTTTATATATAATACATTGACAGTGAAGTTTAGCAGACTGCACAAGCGGGTCTTGAAGGGTGACATGTGTCCCCTAGGGACTAGATGAAATATTTAAAATTTAATTAATTCAGAAAATGGATATGTGGCAACTCCAGAATCTGCTTGTGAAGTTCAAAATTTACACCACCGGTGTAACAAATATAATTACCCTATATATATATATATACTTTATTGAACATAACACAATTGTTGCCTACTAAAACCATATGAATTCACGTTGGAATAAGTAAATTGTCCGTCAGTATAGTCTAAAAGGAGATATATTGATGAATTGTTAGATTTTAATGACGAAATTGTGACTGTCAATATGTCAGTGCATGACCATTTTTTTTAGTGCTTGTTCAGTGATCGTTTTGGCATCAATTTACTGCCTCTATTTCTATATAATGGTTGCATCACAATGAAGAGTTTTTGTTGTTCCTTTTTATGTATGGCACTTTAATAATAATAATAAAAAAAGAGTAAAACAATAATGATAGTTTTCTATAGGCTTAAATCTCATTTCGCACCCTATAGTTTGTATGAATTGACATTTTGTACTCTGAAGGTTTATTTGGATCTTATTGCATCCTAATATTTTATTTTGGGTACATTTTGCATCCTGTATAACGAAAAATGGTTATGGCGCTGTTACGGCACTGACGTGGTATGCCTTGTAGGATAAAAATGCCATGTGGCAAAATTTTCTATTATTTTTATGTTGACATGGCATTCCACGTGGCGATTTTCATCTGACATGGCATGCCACGTCATAGAGCTGTCCTTAGGCCGGGCCGCCCGTCCAAGCCCGTAAGCCCTCCTAATATTTTGGAGGGTTTGGACATAAATGTAAAGCCCATTGAACTGGCTTGGAAAAAAT
The DNA here is from genome assembly GCA_001974805.1 of Corchorus capsularis. Classification (NCBI taxonomy): domain Eukaryota; kingdom Viridiplantae; phylum Streptophyta; class Magnoliopsida; order Malvales; family Malvaceae; genus Corchorus; species Corchorus capsularis. Next base: position 4,395 of record AWWV01006710.1, read on the forward strand.
TTTTAAGCCCGTTTAGAAAATGGGTCGAGCTTGGTTTTTAGTGTTAAAACCCGAACCTGACCCGGGGCTGGCCAGTTTAAATAATAATAATATAAATTTTATATTACATCATATATATACTAAATGTTACTTGAAAGATCTAGGGAATTTACCAAAGGCCCATTTTCAGGATCGATGAGGAGGCTTTATTTGATTTTTTTTTTGTCCTTTTCTGCCTTTTCTCACTTGGTTAATTACTAAGAAGACCCTCAATTAGTTTCTCACCATTCCCTTTTCCTCCAACCCTTTTTTTATAATTGCAAGGGTTTTAACCAGTTGAATGTGAAAACATTTATTGACAATAAAATCATGTATGATTTATTTACTAAGAAGACCCTCTATTAATTTCTCACCATTCCTTTTTCCTCCAGCCTTATAAATTTACCATTTGATCCCATGTTTGGGTTATCGAGGGACTAAATTATTAAACATTTTAGTCTCTTTTCACCTACCAAATTACTTTAAGGCCCTAAACTTTTGGTTAATGTTGAGATGGATAACTCAACTTTTTGGTCTTTTGCTAAAGGTGAATGTGAACGCAATTAATTGTGATTTTAAAAGTAAGTTTATAGAATGATTATAGTCTTATTTTTCAAAAAAAAGAAAAAAAGAAAAGAGAATGATTATATTCTTATAAATTCATGAAATAATGGTTTTTTTTTCCATACTTATATTGCAATATATCATTCTATCTTTATTCGATAAATTAAGTGATAACAACTCTAAAAAAGGGGAAATTGTATGACAACAACTACAAAAACTTTTATTTTCTACATCAGCATGTTTTAAGGCACTACTATTTTACTTTGCCAGATTAGTTCTTCAATTATAAGATCTGCTCCAAATATCGAATTTGCTAACCACCAACTCATATATATGATAAGAACCGAGAGAAAAAAATACTCTATAACTAAAATGATTTGCTAACTACACATCAAGAATGCTCGACGCCAGCACAAGCTGATAACCACCTACTCACATATATGATAAGAACCGAGAGAAAAAAAAAACTCTAAAACTAAAATGATTTTCTAGCCACAAGAATGCTCGACGCGCCAGCGTGAGCCGATCAACTTGTATTAATTAAATGAAATTATTAGATATGTTAACGTATTATTTGTTAAAAAATTACTATTAATGTTAATTAGTTAAGTTTTGATTATTAAAAAATATATTAATTCATAATTATATAAATATATAAATTAATAAAAATAAAAAATTAATTAATATATTATTTATTTGGTGTACGGGCGGGCTTGAACGGGTTTGGTCAAAGGTTCTAGTTATTTGGACGGGCTTGGACAAGATGGGAGGCCCGTTTAGTCGGGCCGGGCCGTGTCTGGGCAAGCAATAAGGTCACTGATATCAAGCATGGGTCCGGCCCAAACCCGGCCCGAGCCCGTCCATGGAGAGCTCTACCACGTCAGCATCGTAACGGCGCCGTTAGGAACCTGATGAATTTTCCGTCATGGGGGTGCAAAATGTGCCCAAAATAAAACATTAGGGTGCAATAAAATTCAAATAAACTTTCGGGTGCAAAATGTCAAATCGTACAAACTTTAGGGTGCAAAATGTGTAAAATTTGGTGAAGAAGAATTGTGGTTTTAGAATAAGAAGAAGACGAAGAATAAAGAAAATTTTCAATGGAAACGAACATATTTCATTAATAGAAATAGGTTACATATATATAGATCCATATAGATCCTAAAGCTATGGTTCCTGCGGTAAGGAACATATTTGGTAAGGTAATAAATATACACGGTATGAAACATGATTTGCGACTTTAATTTTGGATCCCGCTGTAAACACGCTTTAATCGTGATTTTGCGGTAAACAAGCTTGATTGGTTCCATCACGCCCTTCTCAAGTTGGCGCGTGAAGATTCGCAACATCCAACTTGAACACCAGTGATTCAAACCGATCCTTGCCCAAGGCTTTGGTAAAGACATCTGCAAGTTGTGCTCCACTGGAAATCTTTCTAGGTTCAATCTCTTTCGACTGTGCCCGTTCCCAAACAAAATAACAATCCATCTCAACATGCTTGGTTCACTCATGATAAACAGGATTAGTAGTAATATGTAAGGCCGCTTGATTATCACAAAACAATCGAGTAGGCTCCAATTGCGGCCAATGTAGATTCGATAACAACCATCGCAGCCATAGCAACTCACTTATAGTTACCGCCATGGCTCTATATTCCGCCTCTGCAGAAGATTTCGACACAACTTGTTGTCGTTTCATACGCTAAGAAATAGGAGAACCACCTAATGTGATGAAATAATCAGTGCAAGATCTTCTAGTTGTAAGGCATCCTCCCCAATCAGCATCACAATATGTTGTAAGAAGCAAATCATTGTCAGCCTGTAACAAGATTCCTTGTCCTAGAGCCTTATTCAAGTACCGCAACACTCTTAGTGCAACATCCATGTGTTCCTGCCGTTGCGCACTAACAAATTGACTAAGAACATTCACGACATATGAGAAATCTGGTCTGGTAACGGTTAAATACAGAAGGCGCCCTACTAATCGTCTATATTGTGCCGTATCAATGAGTGGACCATTGCTGTCTGATCGTAGTTTATGTTTTTGTTCAATGGGAAAGGCACTAGGTTTGCAGCCTTGCATTCCACTTTCCTCCAATATATCTAAGGCATATTTTCTCTGACTGAGAACTATCCCAACAGGTGACTGTGCAACCTCTATTCCAAGAAAGTATTTCAAAGAGCCAAAGTCCTTAATGTCGAACTTGTCATTCAAATAACTTTTAACTTCTTGGATTTTAGCACCATTATTGCCAGCAAGTATAACATCATCAACATATATCAAGGTTGTAAGAAAAATCTCACCTTTATCATAAGAAATAAAGAGTGATCTGCCTTAGACTGCCGGAAACCCACGTCCTCTAAGGCCTTGGTGAATTTGTGATACCAATTACGAGAAACTTGCCGCAAACCATATAATAATTTCTTCAACTTGTAGACTCTTGTTTCACCCACCTTAGCAAAGCTTGAGGTATCTTCATAAAAACTTCTTCATCAAAATCTCCATGAAGAAAGGCATTGTTTACATCAAATTGATGAATTTCCCATCTTCTCTTGGCAGCAACAACAAGCAAACAACGAACTGTTACAACTTTTGTAACCGGCGCGAAAGTCTCATGAAAATCAACTCCTTCAATTTGAGTGAAACCTTTTGCAACAAGCCGCGCTTTATAGCGCTCTATCTCTCCATTGGGTTTATATTTCACCTTATAAACCCACTTCGAGTCAGTGGCCCTTTTTTTCTGGTGGGAGTGATACCGATTCCTAAGTTCCATTCTCCTCCAAAGCTTTGATTTCCTTCTCCATGGCTTATTTCCAGTGCTTGTGTTTCACTGCCTGTGAAAAATGCTTTGCCTCATAATGAGAAGTGATGGCCGCAAGAAAGGCTTTATGTGAGTGTGCAAATCTATCATAAGAGACATAGTTTGATAAAGGATATACCATTGAGTTAGCCGATGAAGAAGCAGGTTGTGGTGGTGCAACGGAGGGTGGCAAGTCAGTTTCAAAACCATCGAAATGCTTTGGCTGCTTTTGCTCACGTTGACTGTGTCTGACTTCTACTCGATTTTCTGCTACAGTTGGCTCGTCAACAGTTTTCATGACAAAGTCATTCACATTAATTGTGGCAGTGTCACAATTCTCTACAGCAGGAATGTCAACACTAGTTTCTGTTATTGAATCACCAGAATCAATCTCCCCTGCTGTATGAAATTCAACTATCGGTGGCAAGGACACTGCTCCATCATCATCATCGTCATCAATTCCTTGTAACCCCAAATCATTCATCCTTTTGTTAGGCAGCCTTTTTTTTTTCCTATATCGACTTCCTTAAAAGGATACACATCTTCAAAGAAAGTTACACCTCTAGAAGTGTAGAATGTTTCTCTTTCAACATCATAGACTCGATATCCCTTTTGCCCATATGGATAACCAACAAAAACACATGGTCTTCCCCTTTCACTGAACTTATCCTTCACTTCATTATCATGGGCATAAGCCAAACAACCAAAAACTTATTGCTAATTACCAAAAACTTATTTCTTTCCTAGCAATATTTCAAATGGTGATTTATTGTTAATTACCTTGGAAGGTAATCTGTTGATGATACAACATGCGGTAAGAACACACTCCCCCCAAAAACTGATGGGTAAACCTGATTGGAACCTCAAAGCACGTGCTACCTCCATAATGTGCCTATATTTCCTTTCTACAACTCCATTCTGCTGCCGGGTGTCAGTGCAAGAAGTCTGCAATACTATGCCATGCTCTTTATAATAATCAAGCATACAATTAGACTGAAATTCCGGTCCATTATCAATTCTTATCTGTTTCACTTTCTTTCCAAACTGCGTTGCTATAATATTACAGAACAAAATTAAATAGTGACTGACCTCAGATTTATACTTCATCAAATAGATCCAGACAGATCTACTGAAATCATCAACAGTTGTAAGAAAATAATGTGCCCTGAAGAAGATGGCGTTTGATAACCACCCCAAATATCACAATCAAGTAAATCAAAGCACGAGTTTGATCTGATTGAACTAGTGGGAAAATGCAACCTGTTTTGCTTTGCACGCATGCATGAATTACAGTGCGTAACATCTTCACAAGTAACTCCGCCACAATCAAATTGAATCTGTCATATCTTCGCACCAGATGCATGACCAAGTCTTCTATGCCAAATGTTGGAATCTCCTCCTGTATTGACTGACATTGCCACACCTCCAATGCGAACTGGTTCAAGGTAATAAAGACCATCTCGAAGCCTACCCACTCCAATCAGCCTTCTCGTGGATATGTCTCGTATCACACAAAAGTCTGAAATGAAGATTAATACGCAATTAAGATTCGATGTCAGTTGTTAACTGAAATTAAATTACATTTAAAATCAGGAATATTTAAAACACGATCCAGTTGCAACCCATTAGGAAGTTTGGTTTTGCCAATATTCTTCACTGGAATTTTGTCTCCGTTCGGGATTGTGACAGGAAATGCCCCTTTTGAACTCTCTATCTCTTTCAAAAGTTTGCTATTGTTGGTTATGTGGTCTGTGGCTCCAGAATCTATCAACCAAGTGTCTGCAGCAGTATTTGTTGCGGTAATATTTACTGCGGCAGTATTTCCTGTGGCAATATTTGTTGATTTGATTTTCTCTCCATTCCCATTCAGGATTTGCACAAGTCTTGCCAATTGTGCTTGTGTCAAGCCTGGTATTGGATGGACTGCAGAATCAGTGTTGGATGCCTTTGACTGTCCTCCCTTATTCCGCAGGTTTTTACGCCACCCCGCAGGATATCCAAGGATTTCATAACATCGGTCCTTGGTATACCTTATCTTCTGGCAGTGGCCTCTTCTCAGCAAGTTTTTACGCCATACCGCAGGATATCCAAGGATTTCATAACATCGGTCCTTGGTATGCCCCATCTTTTGGCAGTGGCTACATCTAGGCTTTTCCCACTTTCTAGGTCCTTGACTTCCACAACCTCTGTCATGGTAGCTTCCATGTATTGAAGAGGTTGTCATCTCGACAACATGCCTTTTGATTCATTGAAATTTGTCTCTGATTATCTAAGACATAAAAAGAAGAAGGTGATGATAAATCAACACAATTTGATTAGCTGCCAGAGGATGCAGATTCGCTGCTCTCACTGTCAGATCTACCAGAGGATGCAGATTTGCTGCTCTCTCTATCGGGTCTGGCCATGATTTTACCAGGTTTTTAACTCTAATACCATGTAAAATTTGGTGAAGAAGAATTGTGGTTTTAGAAGAAGAAGAAGACGAAGAATAAAGAAAATTTTCATTGGAAACGAACATATTTCATTAGTAGAAACATGTTACATATATATAGATCCATATAGATCCTGCAGTAAAGTTATGGTTCCTGCGGTAAGGTACATATTTGGTAAGGTAATAAATATACACGGTATGAAACATGATTTGTGGCTTCAATTTTAGATCCCGCTGTAAACACGCTTCAAATGTGATTCAGCGGTAAATAAGCTTGATTGATTCCATCAAAATGAGATTTAAGCCGTTTTCTATATTTATCCTTACATAATCAATGAAAATACATCAAAAGTTATTTTTAGAAATTTTTAGTTAAACAATTAAACCTACTATTAATTTTATGTGCAAGACCCTCATTGAGTGCCACTTGGCATTTGGTTTCTTTGACAAGTGTCAATAGTTAATTTTCTAAATATTTTGTTTATTATATTTGTATTCATTTAGTTTGGAAAAATTAAAAGACATTCATCCCCTTTCTTATATAAAATAAATTAGCAACTAATTATAAATTAATTTATTATGAATATACATGTATGTTGTGTATGTCCATGAATCTAATTAAATCATAGATAAGATTGATGACTTGATTCTTCATACACATATACATATGTGCTAAGTTCATCCCCTTATATTTATGGTGATGTATCTATATGCCTATAAATAGGTCACTTACTTTGTTATGGAATAAAATGAATGAGAACAATTTCTCTCATTCTTCATATTTTCTTCTTCTCCATATTCTATTGTCTCTCTATTCTCTTGTCTTTTACATACTTCAATTTTACTCCATTGCTTTGTTTTGTTATCATTTCACAACAAAATTTGATTTCTTAACTGAATTTTCTTAAAAGATTTTATAAAATAAAACAACCGCACGTGAAACGCGGCTGGGAAGTTATAATGAATTTCATTCGAAAGAATTGATTCATTTGTAATTTCATTTTAAAAATGAAAATTACATCTTTTGTTAAAATAAATAAAAATAATAATAATAGCCATATGCGAAAATCTATACCTATATACTCCCTCTGTTGACAGTTTACACTCATTCTCGGAATCCGGTCAAGAAAACTTCATTTCTCTATACATCATCCAATATTAACATGATACACACATGTTATTTGGTCAAGAGAACAATTCAAATCATGACCAATGACCTTGACCGATGCTTATTAATACGTCTCCCCTTTTTTTTTTTTTTTTTTTTTTGTGAAAACCCCTTTTTCTTTTTGCATCATAGGTGATCTACCTAATAACATTCTGGTCAAAAGCAACTAATAAAGACGAGGGCATTAGTGAGGGCAGTGGTATATAATTAAAGGAAAAGAAATTAAGTTTGATACTAGAATTAATTAAAGTGTCATTGACTAATGCAAATGGTGATTAAAAATGTGGTTCAACAACATTTATGGAAAAAAAATTATATTATATATATACTCTCTCTATTCCAATTTATTTGTCACTTTAGCGGTTAAGATACCTGGGATGTTCCTGTACTGATAAAGCAATCAATTCAGTCACTATTCTCAAAAGATTGAGTTAATTTAGTCCATGTACCCACAAGATTAGGTCAATTGAGTCCAATGATAACAACACTAATTTGTGGCAATTGAATCAACTGAGGACCCAAATTAATCCACTCTTGTGAGTACATGGATTAAATTGACCCAATCTAGTGAGTATAGGGCCTAAATTGATCGCTTGTAAAGTACATGGACGAAATTGAACATTTTTGTACAGTGTAGGCAGTTCATGAGTATTTCGGCCTCACTTTAGCCAATTTCACACAGATTAATAAAGCACTAAAAGTTCGTAAAAATGTATAAAAAATGTTAAAATCTAAAGAAAAAAAGTAAAAGAAAAAAATAAAAGGACTATATTATCTTGCAATTAATACTTTACGTCCTTTGAATGTCATTCTCTCTCCATCTTTAAATAGGAGTAATATTAGTAAAAATATAATGAATGCTCTCTTGAAATCCTAAAGTAACAAATATTTTGGAATACATTTACCCTCTATAAAGTGACAATTATTATTTTGGTTTTACCGTAAAAAAAAGTGACAAATATTTCGGAATGGAGAGAGTATCCATTAATACATTTGGGGCATTCAAATGTGTCTATGTCCAAGCAAATTTCTTTTTGGTACTGTTTATACCTCAATTTACAATTGAGGGTAAATTGGTCTTTGCATGTATTAGATCAAGATGAGTGGTCAGGATTTGATCAGAAATCCTGATAGGACTTAGTCTCCATACCACCCTGATTAAGGAAAAATCTTGCAATTAATGAATAAAGGCCAAAATTAATAATTAAATTAATTAATAATAATTATTTTTTAGAATAATTATCATTAATTACTCCCTATGTGCCGCCCCTACCTATAGGGATGTGGTGCAGCAAGTCTTAAGGGTGCAGCTTCCTTAGATACAGTAACCTGATACCTCAGGCAGAGAGTAAGGAAGGGAGTTGTATACTACCTGACCATGTAGGTGGGAGATATATCATAGGATAAAATAATCTAAGTCTTTCCCATACCCAGGGAAGGCCACCCTATGCCTATCACAGTCATAGGATGCAGTCTCCTCATCCCTTGCACTGAGGAGGCAGGGAGTAAGAGAGTAACAGCAAGAAAAGCACTTACTGAACTAAGGGAGGTATGAGATATTATCACTCACCACCCTTATACATGACCACCCTAGTATAGTGGTCAAGCCGTCCCTGCTAGTGGTACTCCTCTGAGAGGCAAACTTGCATTTTGTTCGTTTAAGGACAAAGAGGCAAGGTTGAGCAATACTACTAGGTAGGGGGTGCGGCTCCATGAAGGGGTTTTACCGTGATGTTCCTTGATATACATAGGTCATTTAGGTGAAATTTCATCTTAAACAGACTTAGCATGAAAAACTTATGCTAGTTTTTCATGTAAGGACAGTTTAGGGAGACAAACCAACTTCTCTATGCTAGAGAGTTCAGTTTCACTTGGATTTTTTCCCATAACCTTATGGTGATAATCTAAGTATACTTGTGGAAAATCAGCTTCTTTGGACTTAGTATGAAAAACTTATGCTAGGTTTTCATTTAAGGACAACCCAGGGGTGGAAACCTAGTTCACCATCAAGGGGAGCTCGGTTTTACTTATAATTTTTTCCATAGTCTTATGTGGATATTCTAAGACCCTTGGCAAGATTTCAGCTCATTCAGACTTAGAATGAAAAACTTATGCTAGTTTTTCATTTAAGGACAGTTTGAGGTGAGAAGCTCGGTTTACTATGAAGGAAAGCTCAAAATAAGCCAAGATTTTAACCATAGTCTATGGCTGGTATAAGAAACCTACTGGTCAAGTTTGAGCTTGATCCAAGGTCGTTTGTGACTTTTACACCTTCTTCAGTTAAGGACAAAGTGGCTTTATCACCCTGATATGGCCATAGTTATCGGTAAAACGGTATTTTCGTCCTTGGAAGGCCTAAATATGGCTAATTATAGAGAATTTCGTGGCCTAGGTGATATCTCTCATACCCCATGGTCACCTCTCAGCCAATTTAGTAGTTTCAGTTCAAAGGAGGCAACAGGGACTACACTTGATACAACAGATGCAGCCTATCACCTCATACTACCTAGCATCTCATACTACCTAGGTACTATGAGGAGGGAGTCGACTATATGCTATGAGGGACGCCTCACACCATTCTCCTCACCTTCCTATCACCTGTTGCAGCATCTAGAAGGAGAAGGAAGCTCCACTGCGATTTCCTGGAAGTTTCCTCCGACCAATCAGAAGAGTTCGCCTTCCTCAGCAAGTAAATTACTTCCTCAGCAAGTAAAGCCCACCAGATTTCAAGCCCAGGCCGCCCCCTATATAAAGGAACCATTCCAAGCTTCAGAAATCATCAAGTCCTGCACTTCACACTTCCTTCTGGAATAAACTTCAAGCTCCAGCTTACTTTCTCTCTGGCCCAGCACCTTTTTATTCATGTTCATCACGAGTTCTTACTCGTTCTTTACTTTTCTCTTGTTCAATCTCGTCCAAGGACGTTAAAACACAAATCTCTTGTTTATTTTAGAGAAGACGACAATTGAATTGTCCTTCTCCCCCCTGTTTTATCACTTTTGGAAGTCAATCTAGTGGATCGATGATTTAAATACTTCGGTGTGACTTTGATCCAGTCCCCACAAATCGCTCTGATCTTTACTTTTTCTCTCAACCTAGTTTCTTTGTCAATTTCAGCAAATTGACTGGCACGCCCTCATGCTGTCATTAAGTAGATTTCGCAGAAACTCTATCAAGAGATTTTTGGCGCAACAGGTACATATATAAGAACATATTAAATCCACTTTAACTTAAAACAAGGTTTCATCCGCACGCACTACGCTGCGCGATTGAGTAGCGTGCGATTGATTACGAGCGATTCGTGAATTGTTTGAAGGCATAAGGTGGGAAGACATAGATGTAGCATTATATTTAAAAAACCGTTTGCAATGATTAAAAAATGTAAACATACCAACTTATAAGATAATATCAGTTAAAAATGTACTACTATAATGAAAGATTTGCAAAACATGTGGAGATTGAAACACCTGTTTTTAAGAATTCAAATATGCAAAGTATGAGTGATTGTTAAAGGTATGTGCCCTAGCATAAAATAATGAGGTAAAAATATATAACAAAAAGTTTACAAAACATGTAGAGATTGGTTCTGGAATGAGCAGCTCCAATCTCGATTGCTGTTGTAACTCCACCGATGTTAATTGGTGTTCTGTCATGACTCTGAGTTTGCAAGATTATAGAGGAAGCAGATTCCATCCAAGACTCATGTTCCTATACAACAATCTAATAGTAAACAAAAACAATAGTTCTATCAAATTAAGTTATATTCTAACTGTACCAAGCAAAAGGAAATACATATACTAATAATGTACACAATCTTCAGATGTGCAAAAGATAAATTAAACAAAAATGGTACAGTCTTACCATTGTTAAAAATTAGTGAGAGAGGAAGCAAAACCCTACATGTTTGTTGAAGCACTTATTTTCAGACTGACTAACTTCTTGTCCATTAGTATTCACATGAAGATTCCTGTACATTTAGCATTTAGATAACAAACATAAGTTACTATAAGAAAAAAATTTGCAGCAGGAAAAAGATATATCCACAACACAAAATCAGGTATGGCAAGCCATTACTAAGGCAAAGTCTTTGGTTCGACTTTGTTTTCTACTGCTTGTTCTCCAGGAAGTTTGACAACATATCTAGCAATGATTAAAGAGCAATATCAGAATGATGTCAAAAAAAAAGAGCAATATCAGTATTGAAATGTTAGATAATCAGAAAATCAACTAAGATACATTATATCTAGAGTTATTTTAATCTTAATTGAAGAAGTCGATTGATGGATATATTCAGACAAAAATAGATTATGACAAACATTAAATTTTAAGACAAAGATCCACTTCCCAAAGTCAACTATGAGGAAGCAAAAACTCTATAATTATGGAAAAAAAGAATTCATGATCAGAATAGTCACAACTGTAAAACAAATTTGACAATGAACACAATATTATTTATAATCTTTAGAGAAGTCATCTACCTAGAAAAATGCTTCAGATTATGTAACCATGAGAATGAAAAACTAAAGGAAAAATGACAATTCAGAAATTGAGAAAGTCGAATACAAATCTGCAAAGTGAGGTTTTTGCAAGAGGGAATAATATGCATTTTCTTTTCTAGATTTAACAACTACAGAATTCAATTGATTGTGGCCATAAAAGCAGTCACAATCTAGACAAATACCTTTGAGAGTAAAGAGCTAAAGAATTTTACATGAAATCCAGTTAGGTAACAGTTAATCAACTGAATTAAATACATCAACAAAACTGAAAAAAGGTGAAAAGTAGAAATCATGAGTTTGTGAAGTCTTCTCATAAAATGCAACTATATTGCTAAAATGCAGACTTAGTAGCTATATGCTAGGATGCAGCTATATGCTTCAAATGTTCTCATCAGTTAAATGTCGTTTACTACCCAACAAATCACACACCAATTCATTCACTTATTGTTTTTTGGTGGTTTTTAAAGCTATGACCATAAACTAAAATGTAACTCACTAATTAAAATGTAGCTCACTAATTTTCTACGTAGGAAAATGTGCTAACATTGTCAATTTTCAATAATGAGATCCAAAATTTTCTTTCTCCAAAGAAATATAAAAAGACTTATTGCTGTCAAAGTTACAACAGATTACCTCAGCTTAACATTTGCACATATTCGGTCAAGGAGTCTAACAGGAACACAACTCACCTAAATCAAACATGTCATATAATCGATCAAATGAGATGAGGGCGCCGCCGCCTGGTATTGAGGTTGAATCGCAATAAGTTGTAAGTGATGAATCCAAAGCCAAAAGCCGAGTTAATTTAGGTGTTTTCAAATAGATAGTTTGTGAGGATGAATTGCAGGAATCCAGATCATTTGGATCTCAATTAATTATGAATCGTTGGAAATCCAGTTCTCCTATTAGGCGTCAGTCTCATCATCGGAACCCCTCTCATCAGATCAATCAACGAATTGCGGGTGAGTTTGAATCTTCCACCTTCTCTGTTTATTTTACGAATTTTCCTGAGGTTTGGAAGGCTTGTCATTTTTGGGATATTTTTCAGTCATATGGTGAGATTATAGATGTTTTCATTCCTTTTAAAAGAAATTCAAGAGGGCAGAGGTTTGGGTTTGTGAGGTTTGTGAATTGTATTAATGTTGTGAGACTTCTAAGTTCTCTCAATCAGATTTGGATAGGAACCTATAAACTTAGATTTTACAAAGCCAGATGCCAGGAAAAAATCACTGCACATCCTCCAAGTAACAATTTCAAACCCAAGCCCACCGTTTGTAATGAAGATGGTCCTACT
>AWWV01006712.1:0-19873 GCA_001974805.1 Corchorus capsularis
TTTGCTTGTTAATTTTGTTGCAGGGGTCGATTCCGAAAGAAAAAGTGGAGACTTTTAATCTGCCATTATACCATGCATCGCCTAATGAAATTGAGGAATTGATTAAAGAAAATGGTTGTTTCAGCATTGAGAGGATGGAGGCAAATCCGGGCAGCAAAGAGCACATGGTCGATTTGGAAATGTGGCCAATGGTAGTAAGAGCCGCCTTTGAGGCAATGATAAGGAACCACTTCGGATTCGGAGATGAAATGATCCAAGAGCTATTTGAGATTTACAAAAAGAAACGTAGCGATAATGTTTCCATATTTGAAGCAGATGATGTTTTACCTCTTGTACAGTTGAATATTGTTCTCAAGCGCAAAAATTCGTAACAATGTCATTTGTCTTGTGCAGTCGTTATTGTTTTTGCTTCAATTTTCATGTATACAGACAATAAAACATGATCATTTGTCTCCTCAGAGAAATTTCAACTGTTGTAATTAATAATAAGATAAGAAAAATATTTGTACTTTGTCACAAAAATCATATTGTTCTATAATTATTAAATTGTCAGTCCAGCTACATTGTCCGTACGAAATACACCCTTCGTCCCTTTTATCTGTCGGTAATAACCGAATTATACAGACCAAGGAAATTAGTTAGTGTTGGTTAAATTGATAAAAAATAATAAAACTTAACTTTACTTTCCCAACTTACCCTTCATTTATTTTCTATTTTAACCCATTTTTTCCCACTCTACAACATTTAAACTATAGAAAATGGAGTCTTAAAATGAGGGTAATATAGTTAACATGATAATTTATGTCAAAAAATGATAGATAAAAAGGGACAAACAAAATCAACAGATAAAAAGAGACAGAAAAGTATTGGGTGGTTGTGTCTATTAGAGGGAAACAGACTTTCAAATCCTAAATTTAAACTAAGCCTTATCTCTTTAGATATGATCATTGATATGATTACTTTCTGTTAGATTTAAATACACTTTGTATACTTGTAAAACTCTATCTTGTATAGCTATATAAGCTACACTATACACAAATACAAATTAAGTTCCTTTTCCTAAATTCTCTTCTAAAGTCTGTTATGGTATCAAGAGCTAAAGCCTAACAGCGTATTTTTTTTTCCTAAATACTTCTCAATCCCTCCTTTCCTTCCTTCCTTCCTTTTTCTCCTGACTTATAATGGCTGCGTTTGCTGCTACAACCACCACTTCTTCCTCTTCTCCTTCAAATCTTATTATCATCAATACTGCTGCACAACTTCCAATTAAGCTCAATGCACAAAATTACCCGTCCTGGAGAGCTTAGTTCAATTCTCTCCTGCTTGGACATAAACTACTTGGATTTGTTGATGGATCCAAATCACCTCCACCAGCCACTATTCAATCTGGCTCTGGATCTGCCACCACCACAGTCTCCAATCCAGAGTATGAACTCTGGTTTCAGCAAGATCAACTATTGTTACATGGAATAATTTCATCCATATCAGAGGGAGTTGTACCGTTCATTGCTTGATGCCAAACATCAAAACAGGCATGGGATAAACTTTCTCAGATGTTTGCAAACAAGAGCAGATCCAGAATGATGTCCTTAAAGGAAAAGTTAGCCCAACCTAGAGGGTCCAAACCAGTAAGTGAATATTTTCAATCACTTCGAACAATTGCTGATGATTTAGCTTTGATTAACTCTCTTGTTTTTTAAGATGACTTAGTCATCTATGCCTTAAATGGCATTGGCCAAGAATATAAAGAACTTGCTGCAGGCATTCGTGCAAGGGAGTCTGTTATTTCCTATGAAGATCTAATGGAAAAAATGGTTGATTATGAAACCTACTTGAAGAAACAAGAGATTGCCACTGATCCTGTAATCTCAATTGCCTATTCTGCTCAAAGGCAGTCTTCTCATGGCGGTAAAGGTTTTAAACCTCAGTACAATCAGCAAAGGCAAAATTACAGAGCTCCACACCCTGCTGGTTCTAATGCATCCAAACTTACCTGTCAATATTGTGATAAACATGGTCACTCAGCTAAATGGTGTAGAAAGATTAAGCCTAGGCAGCCTCAAATGACAGCAAATCATGTTTCTGCTCAGCCATCCTCTCATCCATCAAACAAAAATGCTTCATGGATTGCAGATACAGGTGCTTCCCATCATGTTACTGCCAAATTGGCAAATTTGGATCTCAACAGGCCATATGAGGGCACAGATGAGTTATATGTTGGAGATGGTACATGCCTTTCCATTTCTCACACTGGTTCCACTTCTCTTAAAACTCAGAACAATTCTTTTGATTTAAAAGATGTTTTAGTTGTTCCTCAAGCAAACAATAACCTTGTCTCTGTCTCTAAATTTTGCAAACATGATAATGTCTCATGTGAGTTCTTTGATTCTTGTTTTTTGGTGAAGGATTTGTCAACGAGGAGGCCACTGGCGCGAGGCCTGAATAAGGATGGTGTGTATGAGTTTCCTCCAGCAACTTCTCTTCTTGGAAAGCAAGCCTTTGCACTAGTGGGAATAAAAGCAAACAAAGATATTTGGCATCAGCGACTAGGCCATCCCTCTTCACAAACTTTACAATTTCTTGTTAATCACTTTCAATTGCCTTGTTTCACACATTCCTTTTCTGAACTTTGTACTTCTTGTGCTTGCAATAAAATCCATAAGTTACCTTTTGGTCACTTGAATTTCAATACCACAACACCTCTTGAAATTTTATTTACCGATGTTTGGGGTCTTGCACGAGTCATTTCTTCTGATGGTTTCAGATATTATGTTAGTTTTGTGAACTATCATACTCGCTATACATGGCTCTTTCCCATGAAATTTAAATCCGATGTCTACTTTATATTCTCCAAGTTCAAAGTCCTTGTTGAAAAGTTTTTCAAAACTAACATCTTAAAAGTATACTCTGATTGTGGGGGTGAATATGAAAAGCTCAAACCTTTCTTCAGCTCTCTTGGCATGCAACATCTTAAAACACCACCCCATACTCCTGAAAACAATGCTGTAGCTGAGAGGAAACACAGAAGCATCGTGGAAACTGGCCTTACACTTCTACACAATGAGTCTATGCCAATTAAATTTTGGTAATATGCTTTCCAAGCTGCTGTGTACTTGGTAAATCGTCTTCCTACTAAAGTTCTTTCAAACAAAAGTCCCTATGAATGTTTGTTTCAACAAACTCCAAAATATAGTAAGCTAAAAATCTTTGGTTGTTTGTGCTTTCCTTGGTTAAAACCTTACTCTGAGCATAAGTTAGTTCCCAAGTCCAAACCTTGTGTCTTTCTAGGCTATGCAAAGAATCAAAGTGCTTATTTATGCTTAGACTTGGAAACAATAAGGATTTTTGTCTCTCGGCATGTTTTTTTTTAATGAATATAGATTTCCTTATTCTTCTCCCACTACTGTAAAAGTCTCTCCACTGCTTGAGTCTGAGGCAATTACTTGTAGTGATGTTCCTGTTTCACAATCTGTTACTTTTAGTGATGTTTCTTTACCCTTTCCCGAACATCCTATTTCTACTGACAATGGGAACTCACACACACTGGCGCTAGTGGCTGAATCGGTTGACAGTTCTGCTTCATCAACTCAAGAGGTATCTAACTCCAACTTGAACTCAACTGCTTTATCTTCCTCACAACCCCAATCTGTTATTGTTGCTTCACAGCCTGTTCGCACACATCCTATGAGAACCAGGTCACAAGATGGCATCTTCAAACCCAAAAAGTTGCTCACAGTCACCAAACATCCCATTGAACTATCTGATGAACCAACTTGTGCCTCAAAAGCAATTAAGATTCCACATTGGAAAGATGCTATGCTTGAGGAACTTAAAGCTTTACATAGCAACAAAACATGGGAATTGGTGCCACCACCTACAGATCGCAATGTTGTTGGGTGCAAGTGGGTTTTTCGAGTGAAGAAGAACTCTAATGGAACTATTTCAAGATACAAGGCACGGCTCGTTGCCAAGGGCTTTACATAAACAGCAGGTTTGGATTATCATGAAACTTTTAGTCCTGTGATCAAACATGTTACTGTGAGATTAGTGTTATGCATTGCGGTGACAAATGGGTGGCCTCTACATCAAATGGATGTAAATAATGCATTCCTTCAAGGTGACCTGAATGAAGAGGTGTATATGAAGCAGCCGCCTATGTTTGTTGACAAAGCTCGGCCTGGTTTTGTTTGTAAATTGCAGAAGGCATTGTATGGCTTGAAGCAAGCGCCTAGGGCTTGGTATTGTGCACTTAGCACCTTTCTCAAAAGCTATGGTTTCATTAATTCTGCTGCAGACACATCATTGTTTGTGTTTTATAGAGATGGCATTTTGGCATATATGTTAGTATATGTTGATGATATTATACTAACTGGAAATAATGTTGAGTTCTTGAAGCAGTTTCATGCAGCATTATCTTCCAAATTCTCCTTGAAGGACCTTGGTTAGTTGAATTACTTTCTTGGTGTTGAGGTTGAACATCTCAGCACTGGTATTTTTCTCTCACAAAGGAAGTACATATTAGATATTTTGGACAAAGCAAATATGAGTGGTGCTAAAGCCAGCAATACACCAATGTCCACAACCGCTTCCTTAAGCCTACATGATGGCTCGGCTTCAGTAGATGCTTATCAATTTAGACAAATACTTGGTTCCTTGCAGTATCTAACCCTAACAAGACCAGACATTAGCTTTGTGGTCAACAGACTCTCTCAACTGATGCACAAACTAACTGAAAAACATCTTCAAGCTCTAAAAAGGGTCCTTAGATATCTGAAAGGGTCTCTACAGCATGGTATCCTAATTCAGAAGGTGAACAAGCCAACTCTTAAAGCATATTCTGACTCAGATTGGGCTGGCAATCCTGATGATAAAAGGTCAACCTCTGCCTATATTATCTACTTTGGCAATACACCTATTTCCTAGAGCTCCAAAATCAGAAAATAGTGGCTAAGTCTTCGACAGAGGTTGAATACAGGTCAATTGCTCAAATTGTTTCTGAGTTAACTTGGATCAAGTCACTACTTCAAGAACTACATATTCCTTCTCCCCCAACTCCAGTGATTTATTGCGATAACCTAAGTGCAATCTATACTTGTGCAAATCCAGTATTTCACACACGCATGAAACACATTGCACTTGATTATCTGTTTGTCAGAGAGAAGGTTCAAGCAAGGGAGCTTCAAGTGAATCATATATCCACTAAAGATCAGTTGGCGGATGCTTTAACAAAGCCACTGTCCAATGACAGATTTCAAATGCTACTGTCCAAGATTGGTGTTCTTGATCGATCCACCATCTTGCGGGAGGATATTAGAGGGAAACAGACTTTCAAATCCTAAATTTAAACTAAGCCTTATCTCTTTAGATATGATCATTGATATGATCACTTTATGTTAGATTTAACTACACTTTATATACTTGTAAAACTCTATCTTGTATAGCTATATAAGCTACACTATACATAAATACAAATTAAGTTCCTTTTCCTAAATTCTCTTCTAAAGTCTGTTTTGGTATCAAGAGCTAAAGCCTAACAACGTATTTTTTTTTCCTAAATACTTCTCAATCCCTCCTTTCCTTCCTTTTTTTCATCTATGTTTGTGAGTAAGGCTTTGTTTGAGTGTTGTAAATGATATAACTGTTGCATTGGTTTCTTGAATGGTTCCTTTTTAAGATAAGGAACAAACCATCTGTTCAGTTTCTTTGACTTTGCTTCGGTCTTCATAATGTCAGTACTTATGGAATCTCTCTTGTTAAGCTAAAAGACGGCTGATACAGTACCCAATATATGAAAACTCTTCTAGCTGGCCTAGGAAATCCCCCAGAAGATGAAGGATCACATGTTAATAAAAGGAAAGCAGGCACGATTAGCTTACTGATATGTGTTAGTTTTACATGTTTATTGGTGTCAAATTGATATATATTTTGTGTATTGTCTAACACTTTTTATGGTTTTATTGGTTAATTCCTCATATCTATGATTTTATGGCTTGTAGGTTTAATTTGGAGCAATTAGGACTTTCATTGAAGGATCTTTGCATGAATTTGTCATTTCATAGGAGTGAAGAGCATTGGAGCAAAAATTTAGTGTGAAAATTTGAAGAGAAGCGGAAAATTCAGGACAACATCGGCCCAGATGTTGTCAACTTCTGCCCAGATGTTGCGTTGTTGAAAAATAAGGAAGGATTTCAGAACAACTTCTGTACCGATCTTGTCAACTTCGGGACAGAAGTTGTTGCGATTTTCACTTAAATTAAATTACTCTAAACTCTTGTAATTTGACCTAGAAAGTCATGTGCCGACTTGGGACATATAAATAGTTTATTTTAGAGTTATTTAGGGATCTTTTCACATCTTTCTGAAGAGGAGAAACGCTACTTTGCTATGGGTGAAAAGGATTTCAGAAATTAAGCAGGATTTGAGAGATCAACCTTATTTCAGTCTAAGATTTCTTCTCCCCTTGTTATTTTTATTATGGATTTCATATTCAATTATAATCCTTTTGTGGTTTTGTTCTTGAATATGTGTAACTAAAAACCTAAGTAGGGTTAGGGATGTAGCCTTTGCAATTGTTTAATTATTAAGCATGATTTTATGATTTTGGTTGGTTGAATTTATTCTCTTTAATCTAATTGTTGAATCTATGCCTGATCACCATAGGTTTAATCTTAGGGATTTAGTCACCATAGGTTTAATCTTAGGGATTTAGTCAAGGACTGAGAGGTGAAGCTAAATCTATGCACTAGGAGAATAAACGTGTTAAATCTAGAGATAGAGATATCCTAGATTGATACGATAACGTAGAATTATTAGAACTTAATGAATTTAATTAGGTTAAATTGCACATTCGAGAGGTGGTAATTTACTTGGTTAAATACATCTAAGTAGCCTGAGAGGGAGCTTAGTGTCCTTAGAATAATTGTTATCTCAACCTGTAGTCATGCTTAGTAATTAGGCCTTAGTTTAGGTGAAATCTCGAGTCCCTAATGTTTGCTTAATTGATCTTTTATTGGTATTAATTAGACTTCCTACTTTTGTTTATTTAGATTAAATCCTTTCATAATTTATTGGTTTTACTTGTTGATTCGATCTTCTAGAATTTAGAATTTGGCAATTAAGTAGTTAGTCTCCGTGGGACGATATTCCGGAATACTCTGATTTTAACTAGACTACAATCAACTATGTACACTTGTAGAAAATTGTGATCACCTACCTATAATTACCTGTAATGATGGTTAGCAGGAAAACAAGCCAATAGGAAATAAGGTGAGAAGGTAATCAAGAAGGGTTTTGGAAATAGGTTTCCGGTGGGGTTTCGGTTAGAGCTCCGGTGTCGGAGTAAAAGCTCTCTCAAGAGAAAGTTTTTTATGCATTAAATAAAAGAGATCTTCAGTCATTTAGAAAATTTTAAAACAATACTTGTCTGTTTTATAATCTTTTTAATACATATTTTTTGAAAATTTAATTTTAATATCTTTTATATAAATAATGATCAAAGATAAAACTATATTTGACCAAATTGTGACTTATAAATAAGAACATAGGGACTATATTTTAAGGCAATATATAACCAATTATCCATTATCAACTGGATCATGCAATGGTTGAGTACTGAAGCCAGTGGGAAGACTGAACAGGGGATGGTATTCTCAGTCACTTTCGCAACCTACCTTTGGGCCATCTGGATGCATCGAAATGAAGTTTTTTTTGGCAGGGGGAAACCAAACCCTGAGGCAACGCTGAGGAAAGCAAAGAATCATATACAATGGACCCTTGCAGCATTCAAACTGCAACTACAGGAAAACTCAATTGGAAGCATAAGAATAAGGAACAGTGATAACATCCACCTTGGTCTACCTCAGATAGAGAGGGGGGGGGGGGGAAAAGGATGGTTTTTGCTTAAATGAGAAAGGCACAACAACCTAACCTCTTTGGAATGTTCATCGCAAGAGATTGGGTTGGAAACACTATAATCATGGTTCACAGCATCGAGGCAAGAAACAAGGCTATTCCAAGAAGCAAGTTCATCCGAATGTAACTACAGAGACTAAGCAACAATGGGGTAGACAAAATTTGGGTCGAAGCTTAAGATAGGAAATGGATGACAATCATCAAAGGAAGGAATACTCTATATTGGAAACAACAGCCACTCAGGGATGATATTGAGGAAATCAGTCACAGGTTCAGGAGAATCAGATTCTTCAGGGGACTGCACCCCCTAGCAAAGGAAGCGGGATCACTTGCACTAGGAGCTGCTAGAATGAGGACAACTCTCTCCTGGCCTTAACTTTTTCTCTCTAATGCATTTGACTTATATAAAAAAAAAAACAATTATCGACCTTGGAAGCACTGTGTTGCTCTTCCACTGCTAGCTGCAATGCTGACTTGGTCTTTGATATACACAGGTCCATGCATATGTTTGCCACCCATGGATCACAATTCACAATATTTGTCTCAAATAATGAAGTCTTCATATAGTAGTATATAGGTGATCAAGCCTATATTTGGTCATTGAAACTTTATCAACTCATAAAGAGTAGAGTATTGTCGTTGACTTGACAAAACATTAATTGGCTCTATTTTCTTTCTTCTTTTGTTTCTAAAAATTCCACCTCCCCGTTCCCCAATCCCTATCTCTATATCTAGGGGTGGGCGTCGGTCGGTTTCGGTCAGGTCGGTGGCAAAATTTTCTCAAAAACAACCACCAACCGACTTGAAAACAACCACCGATCACCGTCCGACAGCCCCCTAAAACCACCATCCACTAACCGATGTCGGCTTCGGTCGGTTGGTCGGTTTTCAGTGATCTGTCGGTTTCTTAAAAAAAGAAAAATCCCAATTCCAATTCCCAATTTCATCATCATTCTTGAAAAATTACACCAAAAAATCCAGCAATCTATTAAGCAATCAAACCTTTACAAGATGTTTAGCAGATAACTCTTAGACATATATGTAAGCAAATTCATGGAAAATGACCCCAAAAGCATTTGAAAATTGTAAGTCTACAAAAAGCAATTATGTTATGATAAAATGTGCAAACTAATCAGATTCATTATGTAGTAAATTGCATACTTATATTCCACGGAACATGCAATATGATCACTATAATTCACAGTTTTCCTAATATTACCAAAAAGTAACAATTACAAAGTGGGGATTTGATACAAGTTCTTAGTCAAAACCAGTATAAACAATCCAAAGTAGACTGAGGATGCAAACAAGGCAGCAACCTCATTCTCTCTTGCCCTGATCCCAAATCAAACAGCAAAACTAACCATGAACCAATACACCTTCCTTAAACTCACCCAAGCAAAAAACAGATCTTGTGAATAAACAGATCTTGAAAAAACAGGCCTAAACATCACACGTCTCTCACAAATAGACAGATCTTGTGATAGCCTTGCTTTATCTCACAATTATTCATTGGGGAAACATGAAATTTTGATTTGGAGTCTTAGAAGTGAGACTGGGATACTGAGAAGAGAGAAAGAAGACGGAGTAGTCAAGGAGAGGAAGAGATAGAAAAAAAAAAGAACTCTGAAATTCTAAAACATAATATATATATATATATAATTAAATATAAAAATATTATATATATTAAATATATGTCGGTCGGGTTTTCGGTCAAGTTTCACCCATGAAACCCAAACCCGACAACCGACCAACTTACCTCCTTCACCGATCGGTTATACCGTCTAACCGAGCCTACACCAGGAAACCGAGCAGATGCACGTCGGTTACTTCGGTTCCGGTCGGTGGCTTCGGTTGCGGGTTTTGATTCCCACCCCTATCTATATCCACATTCCAATGTCTTTTGACTCTTGACAATGTGACAATATTATTGCTCTTCCTTTCTACGTATGCTTATTTGTAAAAACACTACAAGAAAAGTGACTTTTAGCAACGTGAAAAGTCATTACGAAAAGCCAATTTGTTGTTATTAAAATCATTTTATAACGACTTTTAGTTGTTGAAAAATAGGTGTTGTTTAAAATTAAACACAACGAGTTAAGGTGGTTGTTTCTAAAAAATTCTTTTTGTTACGTCATTTTATTGTTGCTAAAAGAATTATGTTTTACGCAACGACTTTTTAGTTGTTACTCCCTCTATTCCTTATTACTTGTCATTACACCTTTTTCCTTTTTGTTTGCCATCACAATTTACCAAGAATTTAGATAATTTTTTTTCCTAATTGTAACCCTATTTAAATACTTTTCAATTCCAAGAGGTGGTTGGAGGTTTATTCCATAACCAATCAATATTTTGTATAGTTAAAACTTGTTTCATTCCCAATACAAAGTGAGGAGGGTAATTTTGGTAAGATGCCTAAAAATTTATTAAATTTAGACAACTAACTGATTTTTAACTATTTTTCTTGGTAGTAGATTTTAGTTTTCCATGAAAAGTAATAACGAACAGAGGGAGTATATATATATTTTGGCAGCGATACATTTTGTCATTGTTAAAAGAATAATTTTTTACACGACCTTTTAGTCGTTACGCATATATTTTGGCAGCAACATTTTGTCGTTGTTTAAAAAACTATCTTTTACGCAACGACTTTTAAGTTGTTACTTATATATTTTGACAGCAACATTTTGTCGTTGTTAAAAGAATATTTTTTTACACGACGACTTTTTAGTCGTTACGTATATATTTTGGCAATTACATTTTGTCGTTTTTAAAGAACTATCTTTTATGCAACGACTTTTTAGTCGTTACATATATATTTTGGCAGCGACACTTTGTCGTTGTTAAAAAAATTGTCTTTTACACGACGACATTTTAGTCGTTATATACATATTTTGGCAACGACACTTTGTCGTTGTTAAAAAAATTATCTTTTACACAACGACTTTTTAGTTGTTATGTACATATTTTGGCAACAACATCCAATTTTGCAAATCACCTTTAAAAGATAACAAATGTCGTTGTCAAAACTTATTTTAGCAATGACATTATAAGCTTTGGCAGCAACTATTTTGATTGCAAAAATTTTATATTATTTTTTTTCTTTGTCCACAATGTGAAAACAATAATTAAAAGGGAAAACAAATAATAATTAACAAAAATAGTAGAAAATTTTATTAATTAGAAATATATAATACAATCATTATCGTTATTAATTACAAATTTTCAAACTTCATTCCAACAAAAGTACAATGAACCACCAAAAGATGAATCTTCTTGGAATCATGCTATATCGAGTATTGCATGAGTAAGACTTCATGCCTGGAAAGAAGTCAACAGAAGCAAAAACTATCATTGTAATAAAGATGTAAAATGCTAATTTCTTCTAACTATCTATAGTTTCACTAAGATTCTCAAGAGCCTTAATTTGTTGTAATCTTTCAATATATCAAAACTCTCAGAACCCCTATGCTACTGTTTGATCGTCAAAAAGTAAGGGTTCTCACCCTTGTTTCTTATATGCAAGAGTGGGGAATTAATATCAATACACAGAATTATAAGGTTCTTCAAAACAAGAAATTTTATTAAGCACACTAGAAAAGTACAAAGGAAATGAGATTCAATGATCTCGGATGCTTGGATACAAGTGATCAAGGGAAATTCTAAGTTAAAGAACTATTCCTAAGTTACAAGACTACACTAATTCTAAGGGTTATTCCTAAAAATCTAGCCAACTATGATGATAATTTCACTTCTTGTCATTGATGAATTTGCCAACCCTATCTTCATAAGAAAAACTCTTATTTATAGTATTCACATTAGTAGAACTTCCTATCCGAAATTAATCAAGCATGTGAATAACATTTAGTGTGTTCTCATTTTTAGTGGAAATAACCGACCATTAATTCACTTAATTAACCATTTTTATCCACCATTAACCATCTTAATTAATTCTTTTAGGCTTAAACATTCTTCAGGCCCAAAAAACAATTAATCCAAACCCAAGTATTATCTTGGTTTAACCCTCAAAAGCCCAAAAGTATTGGGTCCAGTCCTAGTAATTAATTTGCAACCCAACAATTGCCCCCAAATCAAATACTGATTTATGACATCATTATTTGATTTATAACCACTTAAATTTATCTTGCCCGTTTGAAAGTTTTACTTTCTCAAACTAAACACGGCTCCAAACCCTTCAACTTCGCTTAATTGTCAATTAATGTCTTTGATTGCCATTAACTTCCCACTAATTCAAAACTTCTTTGAAAGTGGTTTTCTATTAAATCAACTTCTCTTCTGTTATTGAAGGAGCAATCACTTCAATTTCTATTTCCTTTAATCAAAGAGAAATCAAGAAAACAACCTCTTGATCCATAATCATTACTGCTCCTCTTCTTAATCAAATCACAAGAAACTCCGAATTCTACCCTTATCCTAGCCCCAGAATTCGATCAATGAAAGGTTTCTTGCCTTGCATGTCACGTCTCGATGGAATTACTACATCAGGAACAACTTCTCCAAACGCAAATTCTATGGAAACATGGTTGCCATTGCCACAGAATCAAGATATCTTGATGTATACTCCAGGCATGGCAATTCTTGAAACATTCTGTGGAGACCCTCATGACTTCCCAATCCAAGAATGGCCACTCTTTGATGGTGACTTCAAATAATGGTACCTCAAACTTTATCCCCATTTTTCAGTTTCTTGGTGCAAATTAGGAATTCTTTCTATGCCTGAGTTATGTAATTCAATTCCTAAGCCCGATCATCACATCCTTGCTACTTTGCCTCTTTTTTGGTCACCTCAATACAATCTTTTTATTTTTCCTTTTGGTTGGATGACCCTAACTATTAGAGATGTTGTAGTATTAATTGGCTTCAAGAACTCTTCATTTGAGTCAGGTCATCAGGATTTTTTCAATCCTTCTACTTCAAGCTTTCTTTTGAAGTCATTTTATCATTCTTTTCGTTCTTTCAAACGCCAATTCTGTGTGTCAGAAACTGAAATAGGAGAATTTGAACATGTTGCATTTCTATTGTATTGGTTGTACAAGTTCATTTTCTACATTCCAATTAAATCATGTTCTGACTTTGTTCCTTTGGCTGAACTATTAGCTCAAGGAAAAACAGTGGATCTCCCTCTATTGATCCTAGCATATGCCTATAAGGGTATGAACACCCTAGTTGATAGGATGGGAAGGAGTACATCTAAATGTGAAGGTCCAATGTGGATATTTCAAGTATGGTTCACTTTGTATTTTCGTCAATCAAACCAGAATTATAGGTTCCCTTCTCTTGTTTTTGATAGCCACACTTTGAGGAGTCATTTGTTTGCTAATCCTACTTTTCCTTCCTTCACTGGTGTCATCAAGTACTTATATACTTTCAAGTCCACCACTTCTGATTTTTTCATTCCCTATGAGCATCTCAATGATAAGTTCAAACCTCTTTTCATTTCTGCTAATAAACAATTTGATGATAACCATCCAGATTTCTTCTCCTTCCTTGATGCTTGGACCTCTTTCTTAAGTCCTAGAAACTTAATGGGTCACCATAGGCATGGATTGTTACCTCCTTTCCTATTCTCTGTTACTTATTCCCCTCAGTTTGCTTTAAGGCAATTTGGAATGCAACAAGGAATTCCTGTACCAAGCTTCTTTACTGCCAATTATGGATTCTCTGCAATTGAGAATATCAGAGAACCATGGGAAATGGATGCAATCCGTTCTGTCAATGCATCAATGACAGCTTGTATTAAAAGGACATTTGTCCCTTTCAAGTCTTCTGTTGGAGTTCATCCAAACTTTTCTTTCTGGTGGAACCAATCTGGTTTTTCCTTTTTCAAGAGACAATCTATTGAGCAAGTACTTTCCAACTGTTTAATTACAGCTGTAAGTGATCATCACTCTTTTTATTCAATAATTTGAAAATATTATATTGAATTAACCATGTGATTCACTTGGATATATTCAGAATACTAAATCACTTGCTCTAATGGAAGATACTGACCTGAACAAGAATGTTGTCCCTGTGACAAACTTCATCCTGAAAGTTGGAAGTCCTCCACAATATCCCATGTTTAATCTTCCTGAAGAACCTGAACCACAGAGTCCTCCTACTCCAGAGCATCCTGATTCTGAAACTGAGGTACTAGCTTTAAATTCTTTAAGCTCTTAACTCTCAATTCAATAAATATACCTGCTAATTCTAGTTTTTAACTGAAAAAACAGGAAATGATGATTGAGGAAGAAGAATTAGATGAAAGGGACATGGCTGTCATGGTGCCTCACTTGACTTGATAGACTTTCTCTATTCTGGAGCTTCTTCCTTTATTTTGTGTAAAAATTCTTCTTGTTTATGTAACAAATTTTATATTCTGTTAGGGTGGAATAGATGGAGTTCTGCTTTTCCTAACTTGAATTTTCTTATTCTTCACTGTCTCATTGTTTGATAATTACGTTAGTTCTTTCTTAGGATTTGATCTGTTGTTTTTTGCTCTTGGTTAAGGCAATAGGATGTTTCAGATTAGTCTGTTTCATCAATGTTATTTGATGAGAACAAATGAATTAGTTTGCTTTGTAACTGAAAATATTTGCTTCTTTCGATTTGGAATGTTTGTAGAACTGGCAATTGGGCGGGTTCGGGCGGGTTCGGGTTCGGGTATTTTCGGGTTCGGGATTTTTCGAGTTCGGGTTTTTTCGGGTTCGGGTATTTTCGGGTTCGGTCTCGGATCGAATTCGGGTTCGGGCCCGGGTCGGGTTCGGGTTCACTTTCGATATTCAGAGTCCGATCGAATTTCCGGTTCATCCTGATTCAACGTGCAAGCTTTTTTTAAAAGAAAAATAATTGTTTATCTTTTATTTTACTATAAGTTTATTGATAATTATAATATAATAAGATAGAGTATATAATATAACATGATAATCAATATATTCCTAGGACCACATTCATCCAAAAAACGACAGTTATTTTGGAACGGAGGAATGAGGAAGCATATATAAAGATTGAGTAATTGTTAAAAAATACTAACGAAAGAACTGTCTCATCGTTAGAGACATTCAAAGACTCCCACATGATGAAAAAAAGTAAAATGTCTAGAAGAAAATGATCCTACTTGCTAAAAGCGAAAACTCTTCTTTGGAAAGACAACGCCACCGGCAATTATTAAGTTGTGTATTGTGTGCAACATTTAAATTAACTGAATTAAATATAAAATACATATAGTTCAACACTAATTTAAACTATTTAATGTTAATTAATACTAAATTGTAGCAAATTAAAACACATTAAGTATTAAATTAAACAAATCATCAAAATGCAAGCCTTAGATTAAACAAATTAAAAGTTAATGGACCCTTAATTGAACCTATAAAGAACTTGGACTTATTTATTTATATATGTAATAGCTTTATTTAATATTAAAAGGAAGAAATGTGATTTTTTCTAAACAATAATGAAAATTTTTTATTTTATAAATAATTCTTGATTTTTTTTAATATTATTTTGATCTCGGGCTCGGGTCGGGTTCGGGTTCGGGCGGGTTTCGGGTTCATTTTGCCAGCTCTAAATGTTTGTGTTATCTGGGTTTTCTGTGATTTTTATTGTTCATATTTGTATGTGATGTTTACGCATTGCTGATATCTTTGTCTTCGAAGCGAAAGGTTCAATATTTTGGATTTTTATATAAAATGGTGATTTAAGTGGTGATAATGAAGGACTTGAATCGATCTTGACTTGGTGTTTTGCTACTGATATAGACTGTTTATCTGTTCTATTTGATCGACAAATACAATTGCTATTTATGTATGATGTTTTGTCAGTCTATCCCTTACCTATGTAAACATCTTCTACAACCACTATTCTTTATTCCTTAAAATTTCCCCTCCTTCATCTTCACTATTTGCGTGCTTATCTAATACTATGTCAATTGTTTTTCTTATTTTCTGTATGAAGTTTTTCTAGTTTTTTTTTCCCTCTTTTGGATTTCCTTGACGTGTTTCAGAGATTGATGAATTGTGGCTAAGAAGAAGTTGATATTTGTAGTTGTTAAATTTGCAGATTAGTTTGAATGACACATATACATTTATAACTGATTACCTTTTAAATTGCTCCCATTTCTAATGTCAATCACTCCTTTTGGATTTCATAACAGGTCTATAAATATTTTATCGGTAGCAGGTTGGCTTAGAGGCTTATATAAGCAATTCAAACTATGGCGATTTGACAAAGTTTTTGTCTGGATTTTTTTTTAGTATGGCTATGGGGTCATAGCAAGAGATTTTGAAGGTCAGGTTTTAGGTGCTTAGTCATTTGAATTTTATTTCAGAAATTTTCCTCGTTGATGGTATGCTGCTATAAGAGCATTACAATGGGCAAAGGAAATGGGATTTAACTCTATACAGTTAGAAGGGGAACCTCACAGTGGTTTCCAAACTACAAGCAACAACACCAGATTTTTCACCAATAGGCCCGTACTATGAAGAAGGCAGAGCTCTCAAATTTTCTTTCCAACAATGTAAATTCTCTCATATAGGCGGGGATGGCAACTTAGCATCATTAGATGAGGAAGTAGTGTGGATTGAGGAATTCCCAGTTGATTGATGTAATTGACCAAGATTTATTACTTCTTAATTTAATGAAATGACATATATTTTCTTTCAAAAAAAAAGAATCTTAAGTGTGAAAATCGAAAGATAGCTATTTCATTTCCAAGTTGAATCCATCACTTGAAAGTACTGTTCATGTTTAGTAAAGTCAAAATAAGTTAAATAATTATCATACTAATGTATTGTATCCAGAGTTCCAGACAAGTTTATATGAGGCAATGTCAATTACACTCTATACAAATAGGTTGATATTTTACCATGAAAATTTGAGATAGTGAGCGTTTTCCTTATTAGAGAATAATAATAACTCCTTGTTGCTTCAAATTCAATTCTTTTCATAACCAAATAAGTAAAATTGATTGTACATTAAATTAAAAAAGAATAACAGAAACCATGTAAAGCAATTCAAGTCCTGATAGGACTTTACAGAAGGAGAACTAGTTGGAGAAGAAGACCGCCGCCCATTGTTTGAACAATCTTTCCTATTCCTTGAAGCAAAAGCAGCCGAGCTAGAACCTGACTTTCGCAAACAATCACTTTCCTGCTTTTATGATCCGATTTCAGACACTCGTGAGACTTATATGACCAATGCTCAAAACAAAACACCTGCAAACATACATAGATTTTCATGTTGCAAAATTGAATTCCAATCCAACAATATAAAAAAGCAAAACAGAAGAAAGAAACCAATGAAGAATTTGTACCTTGTAATTGTTGCAACCATCGCATTTAAAAGGGAGGAAATCTAATTGGTGACAATCTGAATGTTGGCAATGTTTTCCCAAATCAGGAAAAGCTCATGCTCATCCTGATCAATTAGGTGAAAGAGATCCTAAAGGCTAAAACCCAAAAATTGGGAGAACCCTAATTTTAAAAGCAAAATCCCCAAATGAGTTAGAAAGAACGCGATTTACCCTCCTCTTAAACGTCAAAATTTATTAAAAGGATTATAAGAAAAATGAAAAATAAATAAATTCAAAAAGAAATAAAAGGGAAAAAAGGACTTAACGTGCCAAGTCAGTTTTCCATCCAAACTGACGGCGTGTTTGGTCCACTCTATAGTGGGATTAATAAAATGGACCTATTTGACCCTTTTCGAAAAATTGGGGCTCTTATTTGACTTTTTTTAAAGTTCAGACCCTTATTTAAGATTTATGGCAAAGTTCAGGGACCTATTTGAGATTTCAACCTTTATGATTTCACAGTGACTTTGTTTTTGTTGTTACGAAAATTGTAAGCATTAGCAGCGACTAAAAAAGTGTTGTGTAAAATACCATCAAAATTATTTAGGCAACGACTTTAAAAAATTGTTACGAATAGATTATGATTTCTCAACGACTTTATTTTTGTTGTTACGAAACTGTAAGCATTGGCAACAATTAAAAAACTTGTTGGCTAAAATACCATCAAAATCACTAAGGCAACAACTTTTAATTATTGTTGTAAAAAACAATATTTCGCAACGGATGTCAGTTTTCTTGTAGTGAAAGTTTTAAAATGTTACCACTCAAAAAAAAAGTTTTGAAATGTTTACCTGCAATACTACAATTTAAAATTTCATATTAGAAGAGTTTGAATCAAGAGAATCAGTTTAGATTTATGGGCTCAGAAATATTAGATTACCTTTGATTGTATAGTCCAAGGTTTTTGTAACCAAATCGGGGCTTGAATCGTCCAAGCCTCCGGTCGGCTCGGTTAGCTGGTTCAATTACATCTTTTTTTGTCTTTTTTTTCTTATTTTATGGTATAAATATTAAATATGTCAAACATATATCAACAAAAAATGTTTGGCAACGGCTCGAACCCTTCTCATGGGATCGGCTTATGTGGTAAAAGACTAAAAAATAAGTTTTTTAATAAAGTGAGAGGTTATGAGTTCAAATCCTACCATCTTAAAATATTTTTTAAACAATTTTCAAACATAAAAACCGGTTCAATCCGGCTCAACCATCCGGTCCAACCGGTTTTATCCATTTGTTGACCAAAGTCAAAACTCGAAAATTCCCATATTATCCGGACCGAACATACCACCGGTGGTCGGTTTAACCGGTCGAACCGGCCGATCCAGTCCCGTTACAAAAACAATGGTGTAGTTTAATGCAATTGAAAAAAAAATTGACTTTTATTTGTTTGGAATTTAATTTTCTTTTCTACTTTGCCAAAATAAATTGTTTGAATGGGAGAAGAAAAGTGTAAATTCTATTCACGATTTCTAAACTTTGCATTGTTCTATTTAGATCATTAACCTTTTAATGTATGGTGCTATTATTCCATTAATTAATACTAATTGAGATTTTATATATAGGAAGGACCGAAGGCATGAGCAATTTACAACGTGAATACTATACGTCAAATACTGGGTAGGAAAATTATTCAATACACCGTCAGTAGAGTTTAATAGATTATACATGTGGGTCCTGAAGAGTAACATGTGTCCTCTAGGAACTAGATTAAAATATTTAAAACTTAATTAATTCAAAAAATGGACATGTGTCAAATAATTACCCTAAATAAAATGGGTTCAAAGCCTATAATAAGTAATAAGTAATAAACTACACAGGCCCATAATGACTCAAGACATTAGACACCCAATTCTTATTGAAGGATCTAGGTATGAGTTTTTTTTTTTTTGGTCGAATAGGTATGAGTTCATTATCTCATATTCTATCTTCGTTCCTTAATTCTCATTCTGTCTCTGTAACTCTCAAGTTCTCAAACACCAAATATTGAAGAGCAAAAGTATCATTTTCATCCTTGAATTTGTAGTTTTTGGACGTTTTATCCTATGAACTTTAATTTTGGACATTTTACTCCATAAACTCTCAATTTTTGAAGTTTTACCTTTTTTCAAACGATTAGCCTCTGATGTCACCGTCATGTCGCTGGCGTGGCAATGTCATGTGGGTCGAGTTGGTCTGATGTGGCATTTTTACGTGGCACAAAATGCCACGTGTCATTCCACGTCAACGACATAACAGTACCATTAGTCTAATCCTTTGAGAGGGGGCAAAACGTCCAAAATAGAGAGTTTAGAGGACAAAATGTCCAAAATTGAAGTTTAATGGGCAAAACGTCCAAACGCTACAAGTTTATGGGACAAAAAGGATATTAAGCACCTTGGGCCATTTTCCAAATGGCTTAAATGCCACTTTGCACCCTTAAGTTTGTACGGACTGCCATTTTGCCCCCAACTTTTTTATTTTGACCAAAACGCACCCTAAAGTTTTATTTTTATGCCACTTTGCACCCTCCGTCATGGTAGAACAAACGATTCTATCACGGTGTCCGACGTGGCACGCCACGTGTACCAAAAAGTGACATGTGGCACACCACATGTACCAAAAAGTCGTGCC
>AWWV01006713.1:0-15914 GCA_001974805.1 Corchorus capsularis
GTTTCAAAAAGTGGCACGTGGCATGCCACGTGCACAAAAGGATACATGTCACGTGTCATTTTTTGTCCACGTGGCATGTCACGTCGGACGCCGTGATCGATTTGTTTTGTCCTACCGGACAGAGGGTGCAAAGTGGCACAAAAATAAAACTTTAGGGTGCGTTTTGGTCAAAATAAAAAAGTTGGGGGTAAAGTGGCAGTCCGTGCAAACTTAAGGGTGCAAAGTGGTATTTACGCCTTTTCCAAATGATTCTTTTTATTGTAGGCCACTTTATGCTACCTTTTTTTTTTAGAAATAAACTTTTTGATTAATGAGATTGGGATGACAAACGCATAGGAAGATCCGTACACCACTACATGATTAACTACATTACCAAAATGTTAATCTATGAGCCAACAAATCTCTTCCCCAACAAATCTATGAGCCAACAAACCCCTTCCCCAACAAATACAATTCAAATCGCATAACACCTGCTCTTAAACCTAGAACTTATAAACTATACCTACCTACAAAATAAATAAACAAACAAATAAATTACAAATCAAACTCATATTTCGTGAGAGTTGAACCTAAAACCTCATGGTTCAGGTATGCTGGAATTAAGGCTCCAGTACTCTACCACTAGGCCAATGGCGTTTACGCTACCATTGAACCTAATAAATTTTGACATCAACAATCAATTTTAGTAAAACCATTTGACCCAAAAAAATCAAAATAAAACAATTTTTTAAGAAACTTTGGCACTGAAATACAGCAATTAAGAGATTACAAGGATCTAGCTAAACTGATGGACCGAAATTAAATTAAAAAAAAAATTTGAGGCCTGAGGGCGAGAAGAGAATGAGTGGGGTATAATGGTGGTGCGGCGGGGGTGGGGAGATGGGGCGAAAACGTATGGGTTTATAAGGCTTAAGCCTCATCAACGTAAATGCAAAAGAAAGAAGGCTTCTTCTCGCCCAAAACAAAGAGGCTCCTGCAAGCAGCATTTATTAGGAAAACAATTTCATACTTTGGCTTAGG
Source organism: Corchorus capsularis (assembly GCA_001974805.1). Classification (NCBI taxonomy): domain Eukaryota; kingdom Viridiplantae; phylum Streptophyta; class Magnoliopsida; order Malvales; family Malvaceae; genus Corchorus; species Corchorus capsularis. The sequence goes on from AWWV01006713.1 coordinate 1,021, forward strand.
TCCATCTTAATTATAAAGGATATTCTTGCTCTTTAGGGCAAGGTTTTTCTTTTGAAGAAATCGGATTGAAATTTTCTGATGTTAAATTATAGTAATAAATAATATTGAAATTCAATTTGAACTTGACTCTTGAAGCCTTGGTATCGATTATTGTGAACTGCAATTGCAAGTAGGGTCGCATGAAATTGGTGATGACATTTATTACTTTAATAGAGAAAAAAAAAAGGTAAAAAAATAGTATTTGTACAACAATTCTTCAAACTTGAAGGTAAAGGATTAAAAAAAAAGTTGGAAAAAGAGGCAAAGACTGCATAAGCATGTTAGAGTAATTACTGCAATGGAGAAAACAGATGAATTCATTTACTGCTTTTCCAACTACCCATTGCTTTGCCTCCTTTATTTAACTCATCACAATAGTATTTCACTATTTCTATAAACCAACTCAATTCCCTCATCAAAACTCTCTGCCAACTTTCTGTCTCTCTTTCTCTTTCATTTCTTGAAAAAGAAGGCATGGCAAACATGAGTATGTTTTGCTTTTGGCAGCTGCTTCTGCTTTTAGTCATAGGCATGGCATTTAACATTGGTTCAGGGCAAGAAGGAGGAGAAAACCCTTTTGGTCCAGATGGTGGAAGGAGAACAATCAGAGAAATGGTGCCTGCCATGTTTGTGTTTGGTGACTCTCTCATTGACAATGGCAATAACAACGATCTTCCTTCTTTTGCCAAGGCTAACTATTTCCCTTATGGAATTGACTTCAATGGCGGCCCAACTGGTCGTTTCTCCAATGGTTACACAATGGTCGATGAAATAGGTAAGCAACTATATATATTTTCCTATATATAATTAATTGCATGTAACTTAATTTCAGTTCAATTGTTAAGATCTCTCTTTTAACTTAAAATTATCTGCATCCAATGCAACATGCAGCTTCTTTGCTAGGGCTTCCTTTGATTCCTGCATACTCTGAAGCTTCTGGGGATGATGTGCTTCATGGTGTCAACTATGCCTCTGCAGCTGCTGGAATTCTTGACATAACAGGAAGAAATTTTGTAAGCCTTCTTAATTTTCTCCATTAGCCAGCTTTTATTAATTTTAATCCATGCATGGTTATTTTAATCAGGGAGGTTTAAAATTTTTAAAAAAAAAGGGTAAAAAAATATTGAAAGGACAAAAGGATACCAGTATTTCTCGTGATATTTCTACAGACACCTCCCATACTTACAGTCTGCACTCTGCATAATGCATTCCTCCATGCAGTGTTGCTGGTAAAGCCTTAAATGCATTAATTTGACCTATATACTCCATATATGACTACCCTATATATAGATATATAATGAGAATTTTCCAACTGTTTTATTAATAACAGATATTTAAAACAACATGCACTGTGCAGCTTCTGTTTTTTATAATGAATGCACTTATAATAGTACTCATATATTTTTATTTTAAGTTCCTATATATATTGTCTGTTTTTGTATTGAATGAACCTGTCTGTAATGAATTTGATATTACTGCCATCTTTTGCTTGTACATGCATGTGAAAGTCTTATGTGTGATATGGGCACATATATGTACAAAAACTTTATGCATTCTCAATTAATGATATGACTTGTACTACAAGTTAAACTTAATTTGTATGAGATTTTCTACTAGATTATTTTAAGTGATTGGGTGATTAATTAAGTACTTGATGTTTTGATTGAGCAGGTGGGGCGAATACCATTTGATCAACAGATAAGGAACTTCCAAAGCACCTTAGATCAAATTACAGACAATCTTGGGGCAATTGATGCAGCGCAAGCACTTGCTAAGTGCATTTTCTTTGTAGGAATGGGCAGCAATGACTATCTTAATAACTATCTTATGCCTAATTATCAGACTAAAAATCAGTACAATGCTCTACAATATGCTGATCTCTTGGTTCAACAATACACTCGCCAACTCAGGGTAAATCATATATATCATTGATTAGCTTAGCCATAAAGTTTTCAAGTTCAATTATTCAAGTAATTAAAACATTGATGATTTAATTCGGTGACTTGTTAATGTGCAGACACTTTACAATCTTGGGGCACGTAAGTTTGTAATAGCAGGGTTAGGAAGAATGGGATGTATCCCAAGCATCCTTGCACAAAGCACACAAGGAATCTGCTCAGAAGAAGTGAACCAACTAGTTCTACCTTTCAATACCAATGTGAAGGCAATGTTGAATACCCTTAATTCGAATCTACCGGGTGCAAGATTCATCTATATCGACATTGCTCACTTGTTTGAAGATCTCATCACCAATTCTAGAACATACGGTACATAATTTGATCATATTATATATAGACACGTAATTTATCGGTTTAATTTCGGGAAGTCCTAACCTTGATTTTTCCTTATGTAATATATATATATGCAGGACTTAGTGTGGTGAACCGAGGGTGCTGTGGCATCGGGCGAAACAGAGGGCAGATTACATGTCTCCCCTTCCAAACACCATGTCCAAATAGAGATCAATATGTGTTTTGGGATGCATTCCATCCGACAGAAAAGGTGAACATCATAATGGCAAGGAAGGCTTTCAATGGGGATACAACCGTTGTTTATCCCATGAACATACAGCAGCTTGCCACTATTGATATTGAACCAAATTAGCTGCCAAAACTTGTACTATGTGGGATGGGAGCCAATATTGACATTTAATTTCTTTGTGTGCACTTGGTTTTCTGGTTGGAACTTTGGAGTATATGGTTTTAAGAGACTGATAAAAAGGGATAGTTTTTTGTTTGTATTATTGTTGCTACTTTAATTCATATATAGTTTAATTTGGATTTAATGGCATTATCATCATATCTATGAGGTTCAACACTTAATTATAACAATCTAATTTTATTTCTGGAATTACTCAAGCAAAATTGGTCATTAAAATCCTCACTTATTTGTTTAACCAACCCAAAGAAAATGCAAGAAAGTAAGATGAATATGTAAAAAATTTATTAGTAATGGGCAAGAACAAGTTTTTTACTATTGTGTTATTCTACCTATGTTTATGGTTTTATTCCGACTTAATGTCCTTTTTCCCCCCTGAATAGGGGTGATCAAAAATCGGGTCAAACCGAAAATCGACCCGATCCGATTGAAAATGGGTGAAATGGGTCGGTTGAGTCGGTTTTGTCGGATGATTCAGTTTGTGAAGTCGGTTTTGGTGGTTTATTGGGTCGGTTGTCGGTATGATAATTGAAACCGAAATCGACCCGAGAAACCGAAGTGTCAAAACGATGTCGTTTTACACATAGGGTTTAGTTATATTTTATATTCTTTTAATTTTAATTATATATATTATATATATCCAAAAATTATTTTATTTTAATATGTAAAATATTTTATTAACTAAGAATATATATATATATGTAAAATATTTTATTTTAATATATAATATATATTATTAATATGTAATATATATATATATATGTGTGTAATATATTCAAATCGAAAACCGACCCGAAACCAATCGGTTTCGGTTTTGGCGGTTTCCCATTTAGTCGGGTCGGTTGTCGGTTGATATATTATGATTTCGGTTTTGGTTGAAACCGACCCGACTGACCCGATTGACCCGAAAACCGACTCATGATCACCCCTACCCCTGAATTTGTATGATTTTGACGTTTTGCCCCCTAAACTTTAATTTTGGACATTTTGCCTCTTGAACTTGCAATTTGAAGTCATTTTTGTCTCTCTCAAACAATATTGTTAATGTAGCAATACCACGTGGCATTTTTTGTCCGACGTGGCATTGCCATGTCAGTAATACCGTTTGAAAGGGACTAACATGTCCTCATATTGCAAGTTTAAGTGGCAAAAAGTTCAAAATTAAAGTTTTGGGGGCAAAAGGTCAATTTTAGACAAATTTAGGGGGCAAAAAGGGATTTTAGTCATTTTATCCCTATTCTTCATCTTATCATCACTGCATATAAAGGATGGTATATATTGGTAATGATTTTAATCAGTAACAAGAGCGGTAGCTCGTGCTGGCGCGTCGAGCGTTTTGAAATTTGAATTGTTAAATGTTGCTTTTATATGAATGCCTTCAGTTTGGTGTTGTTAAGGAGTATGAACAATTTGGTAATGTAAAGGGGTAGGAAAAGTTGAGTAGCAAATTTTTAATGCAATAAATTGATTGATATGGCTATGCTCTACAGTGAGTAAAATGTAAAGAGGAAGTCATAGGATGAATTTGATTCTATTGAATCATTCTAGTAAGTACATTATTACAAAGGCATATACATTTTTTGCTAAAAAAACTGCTTCAAAGTTACATATGCTTAAACTGAAAAGACAAAATCCATAAACATTTACTATAATTTAAAAAGTAAATAACATAAACACTGAAATTGAAAACATAAAGCTTGTAGTTATGGCTTCCTTCAGTACCCTGGTTGCTTGCTGCTATAATTACCTGGTGGATTTGCTTAACAAAGTTAGAAGTTGTAGGTATGTAAATATATATAAACCAAGTGCATTTGAATGTTAAGGCCATGTAGCTCTTGATGTACACCGGTTCACTTAAAAGACATGAAAACGGAGAACTTATCGAAAGAAGGTAATACCATTCAAAGCAACAAATTGCCTTTTCAGCTTCATTAGACCATGCCCTTTCTATCTATCTTTCCATAGTACTCAGCAAATTTATAAATCTCAACCTTCTAATAAGTATTTGTCATAAAATAAGCTCAATTACATACTACTCACTAAATTTCTTTGGAGGTTATAAGGCATGGTTAAAGAGAACACTTCAACAGTAGTGTAACAAAGTAAGCATGATATCATAAATACTCAAGTGCAAAATTCAGTCAAAATGATGGGTCTAAAAACACATAATAGCTATACATACATGAACAAAACAGGTGTGATCTAATCCTGAAGGTACTTCGCTAATTCGATACTGCTATTGCAAGAACAAATATATAATTGACTTGACCTATAAAAGCAGAGTTCCAGCAAGTTGTTTTCCTTGCACAACAAAGTCTTGCAAAACATATTTTACTACCTAATTAACCACAAACATCATTTTGCTTTGCATTATTAAGGCTTCCAGTCATAGCTAAGAATCAACTAACCAAATGAGGAAAGAAAAGTGTATAAAAAGCTATTCCCAAGGTAAATGCAATGTTACATAGAAATCAGTAATTAATTTCAACATATAAAAGGAACAACCCAAAAGAAAAAAGAAAGGAGGATGTTAAAAGGTAAGCCCAATTTGCATCTTTTTGTGTTTTTTCCTTTGTCTCGATTAAGATCTTTGATCTTGTGATCTGTAGCATATAGCTCCTGCTGCTTTTGACATATATTTACATCAAATTTTCTTTCATCACATTGTTTTTTTCCTTCTCTCAAGCTCAATTTGCTGCAAATAAGGGTATCATTATTTTTAATATTGATAATTGATATTCACTATGATGAGGGTTTTCTATTGGAAGCAAAGATTGTACTCACCAAGTTCAAGTGTTGCGATCATTTTTCTTCTCTTCCAAACGTTTCAAAATAGAATTCTGACCTGTATCATATGTAAAATGCTTATGAGAATAAGGGAAAATGGAAGTTTTCAACCCATACATATTCACCTGGAAAGATAAATTATCAAAATGTCATAGTTTAAAACATTAACCAACATCATATCAAAATACCCATTCATCAAAACTACAGCAACTAAGGCCCAAAAAACGAAAGAAAATTGAAATAATAATCAAAAAGGGAAAAATCCACAAAAAACCAAGAGGAAAAATATTAAACAGAAAGTCATAAACCATATTTTCTAGTATAATCATATACACCCTCTTCTCTAAAGTTAAAAGTTGAGAGAACACGGTTTGTATTATTTAAAAAGAAGAAAAAAAATAAAATTAAGCTAACTGAATGCATCATAAGTTGCTTACTATCAAGTATAATTGATCTGAACATACATCATGGAAGAGAGGAGGCACCTGCAGCACAACATTTGATATTATAATAAAAGGACAAAATCTGACACATTAGCAGTTATTGGAAAACTTAGAAACTATAGCAAAATCACTCAACAACTAATAATTTAAACAAGAAATTGCAGGCAATTAAATACCAATCATATTGTTGAAATATTATCGTGTGACAACTTGCAAAAAGGGAAAGACCCAAATCAGAATCGAAAACTCCATACAACAGAGAATCGGTATAAGAAAATAGATCTTTCAAATAGCCTAATAAAGAAGGCAGTAGACACACTTGAAAAGTTTTCCAAAAACGAACTGGTACAGGCGAACCTATGCGCAAAAATGCAAACAGCAGAGACCCAGCCAAACAGAAACGAAGAGGCAAGCAAAAAAGAATTCACAGCAGCAATTTACCGAGGAATCAACCATCATTGCAATGAAATCCAAAGAAGTTGAAGAAAAGAAATTCTTTTCTTTGTCAGAAGTTGGAAAGGAATGGGAAGGGATAGTGAAGGAGAAGAGAGAGGAAGACGTGGAGATGAAAACAGAGGAAACTGAAATAATGAAGGGTTATCAAAATGAGATGTCTTAAAAATCCATTTGACATATTAAAAACCCACTTAACATATCAATAATTAAAGGGAACCTCAAATTACTATAATAGTCTAACCAAGCAAAGCATCAGAGAATGCAGCATAAGGGTCATTTTAGATAATAAAATAGATCGAGAAAAGACCAAAATGGGGCGATAAAGTCATTTCAAATTAAAAGTTGAAAGGAGCATTTAGTAATTTCACTTGTTACAAAATAATGGGTAGAATATATATAATAAAAGGAAAAAACAAGTTTTTTACTATTTACAGTCCTCTTCTTCTTTTTGGTAGAAACAGAAAGATAAAATATAAATTACATAAGTCTAAATCCTGTATGGAAGGCTCCTATATCCTCTTGCATCATTCTCAAGCTTGGTTCTCATTTCCGCAGGCGGCTCCCAAAGATCTCATAGTCCTCCTCCATATGTCATCTGGCTTTAGGTAGTTCATCACCCCAAACGATCTCATAGTCCTTTTCTTCTTTTGCTATATATAAGAACATTGCCATATATTACTCATATAGCTTTTCCCTTTTACAATGCATTGTTGTAAAATCTTTAAAAAAAAATTATTAAATATTTAATTTCATCTTTTGAGGGAAAACAAAGGAAAAAAAAACTAAAAGGTGTTAAATTTTGCCACAAAATCCAAGAAAAACATAGCATTAAAAACCTCATGATCAACACTACTTAACATTTAAAAAAAAAAACTAGTACTAGTACCATGGCAAAACGCTAAGAAAGTAACTATCCATTGATGGAGAAAGTATGAAAAGGTTTAAATGTAAAGAGTCTATTTTGCATATATAACCCCCACTTTGGATCCCCCCTTGCATATGTAGCCCAGGCTGTAAGCGGTACAAAGAGACATCTTTATTGCTCAAAAGTGATGGTAAATTTCAGGTTTTGGTAAGGAGATTACGATATTTGAGAGCTTAAAAGTTCGAAGATAAGTGCAAGATTTTTTTTTTGTTTTCTTGCAAAGTATGAAGGTTGATGTGGTATCTAAAACATATATGATTTCAATTTGATGTGTCTAAGGAGTGATTTCCAAGCTCAAAGCCATTGTGGGAACTTTTGCAGTGATTGTGATTGGAAAAAAGAACTCAAATTGAAATCACATGCTCAGATACTACATTATCGTTCATACATTTACAAGAAAACAAAAAAAATTCTTACACTTACCTTCAAAGTTTTAAGCGCTCAAATGCAGTTCCTTTACCAAAGACTGAAATTCAACCCATCACCCTCAGAGCAACAAAGGTATCTTTGTATTGCTTAGGGCGTGGGCTATATAAATCACCTTTTGCATGTTAAATTTGAGAAAGAATGAGAGCCTGAGAGGCTTGCTGCAAAGAGACGGGGAAGCTCTCTGCAACTTTCCACACTGAAAGAGTAAGGCTAAGGATCGCCAAAAAAAGAGTAAGGCTAAGGAGTGAGTCTATATACTCCTACCATATTGCCCACTTAATTAATTATCACTTTCATTCAATTTAGTCCAGGGTTCAAATTCCCTTTCAATTTAGTCCCAAATTTATACTGTACTTCCTATTAGTACCGACCTAGCTAGCTACCCTTCCATTTCCTTAACGGAGTCTAATTAACACTAATGCTTAATATGGATACATTTTGACATTTGGGTCATAAACCCTTTAGCAACATCCTTGATAATAATATAATATATTATAATAATAACAAAAAGTTTTGTTAATTTGAGATGAAGAAATTTGTAGTAAACAAACATCACGTTATGATAAAAACAAATCAAAACCAATTATAAGTAGCAATTAACAACACTCAGATGCAAATTATTAATATTACAATATTAAATTATCAACTTAGATGAGAAGTTGTTGAAAATCCTTAATTTTAGAGATTTGCCAATTGTTGTATGTTGATAGGATGTGTATATGATTGTGATCCAAATGATGATTGTGCAAATAAAACGTTGGCCAATTCGGTAGGATGAAAGGCATCCCAAAACAAGTATTTTCTTCTATCATTACATGGTTGTTGAAGAGGGAGGCATGTTATCTGCCCATTGTTCCTTCCCACTCCGCAGCATCCTTTGTCTATCACTTCAAATCCTGCATTGTATACAGTAAGTCTTTGGACAAAAACCAAAACAATTGTAGCAACTTGAAAGTTATAAATATGAACATTATTTTTTTATGAGCTTATAGCAAATAAATGGCATTTGAGGTTCTACTTAAAAAGGGAAGAAAATCTATTTATTAATGAGATCCAAAGGGAAGATATAAAACTAATATTCAAAATTTCACAATTTTTACAAAATTTATGAAAGGATATGGGTCAAATTATAAACTTTTGGAGGGGCCAATATTGGATTTTACCAATTTTTTTGGTGCATGGTGTTAGATAATTAATGATAAATTTTGGAGCTTGGAGGGCCATTCACCCTGCTAGCCCTCCTCTAGACCTGCCACTGAATAGAATACATGGCAACATAATATTAAAGGGACACAACATGGCCCTACTAGCCCTCCTCTAGATCCGCCACTGAATACTGAATAGGATACGCAACATGATATTAAAGGGATCAATATGGCCCCTGCCAGCCATCCTCTAGATCCGTCACCGAATAGGATACGTGGCAACATGATATTCAAGGGACACAACATAGCCCCTGCCAGCCTTCCTCTAGATCCGCCACTTAGGCCTTGTTCGGAATAGAGGTGAGATTGAAAATGGTGAGATTGAAAATAATGGTGGAGGTAAAACCGCAATCGTTGTGATAGGATTTAAACTGATGGTGAAAAAAAATGTGTTCGGCAAAATAATGGTGAGTATGAAATAAGAACTTAAAATTACAATTAAGGCCTATAGTATTATGTAGAATAAAGTATGTATTTTTTGAAAAAGAAAAAGTATGTATAATAAAATTATAAATTAAGTAATAAAACAAAAATTTTGGCAAAAAATAGTAAAATAAAAAAAATAAATTTATATATTAAATTATAATATTATTTTTAGCAAAAATATAATAAAATAAATTTACATGTATATAAATTACTAAAATAAATGTATTATATTATGGTAAAAAAATGTATTATATGTCTAAAATAAATGTAATATATATATGTATTAATATATGCTACAAAAGAAAATATAAAAAGTGGTAAAGGAAATATCAAAACAAAATAAAAGTTTGTTTCCAGGCAACAAAAAAATGAAATAGTACAAAAGGAAAACCAAAAACAATAAAAGTAAAAAGATTATGGGCAATGACCATTGGTCAATTATAACAAAACAGTGTATAGCAACAAAAAAAAAGGTGGGGGTAATTATGGGAGAAGGCTCTCAACGTGGCTTAAAAATTTTAACTGTTCCATTTTTCTCCAGCGACGCTTTGCCACTTCGGTGCGAAAAAAGCTCATCAAATCGCCCTGCAGATCATGCCGAACAGTGCATACCAGTCCATATTAGCGCGTTTGACCCCAAAATCAAGTACACACCGTGCTGGGGGCTCACCGAACAGAGCCTTAATAGAATACACGGCAACGTGATATTAAAGGGATACCGTTATTAGAACTTTTTAATTAAAAAATATATTAGAACTTTTTCGAAAATATTTTTAAAAGACCATTATTTAGACTGTTTTATTGGGAAAAAAAAGGACTGTGTTAGTTGTATTCTAAAAGTTTTATTTTTATTTAATTAAATTCAATATTTTTATAATTATTTTATTTTTATCATTTTAATTTAAAAAATGGAATTTGATAGTTCTAGATCCAAGCCAATTATATGTATAAACAAATAAGAATATATCATATAATAATAAAAATGAAATAATTAATATATTTCGATTTATTCGTTTTTTGTTCCTATTCATTATATGAATTCACTATATTATATCTCTTCTTTTTTTTATTAAAATTTTGAATTAAAGCATGCTTTAGATGTAAATTTCAATACAAAACTTCATATACCGGATTAGGGCGGGTCAATTAATCCGGATTAGGATGAGTCAATTACATAAACGGTCTAATAATCATCCCGGTCAAACCGGGTTTAACGAATTATAACTATGCTATGGCCACCAAATGGGAAAATAATTAATTGGTAAAAAGTTAAAGTAAGAAGATGTTACCGGAGGCAGTCGCATTTTGATAGAGATCAATGCTGCTTTTGTAGGAATCCAAATAGACAAACTTTGCTCCTTGCAACTGACCAGCATTGAAACGATCAACCACCTTCCTTAGCTCGGTGTTGAAAAGAATTATTGCCTTGTTTATATTCTCATTGCACCGGCTGCTATTCCCATGATATCTTGCAAGCTGGTATGGTATGCACCCAATGGGCCCAACTGCTGTCACGATCACCTTTCGAGCTCCTAAGCTATGTAATTGCTGGTATTTTAATTTATACATACGACGTATGCCACATGTTAGATTCAATTCAATTCCCTTGGTTTAATAGTAGATTTTATATTTGGACATCAACTTGTAAAAAAAATGGATAAATTGGCTTTTTTCTAACCGAGATTGGTTCAGTTCGGTTAACAATCGGATAGAAATTGATTTAACTCCGATTAAGTCCATCTAATTATTAACTGAAACGTACCAATTTCCATTCAAAATGACTAATTTATCCATTTCTACAACTTCAAACGAACAATTGACAATTTTGAATATTTAAAGACTAATTTGTTCCTTTACAAGTTTAAGAGCTAAAATGTCTATTAAACCCAATTTCTTTAGATTTATATATATTGTAATTATGCAACTTTTATGGAGCATTGAATTTCATCAAACACTTACAGTTAGCTGGCGGGTATAGTCTTGAATAAGGGCAGCTGCATAAGCCTTTGGAGTGAAATCCGAACTAGTTGTGTAAAAGTTGGGCATAAAATAGTTATTAAGATAATCATTGCTTCCCAAACCAGAATAGTATATGCATTTGCTTAGATAGGTGCTGAGAGCATTGGGGTCTCCTCTGAATAGCCTACTCATTTGTTGCACCGTACTTGCAAAGTTGGAAACTTGCCCATTCATTGATGTGTGAGCTCCCTTCAACACCAAAATTTGATACAAACATGTAATTTAGGATCATTAACAATCTAATTAGTTTTGCTTTTGGTACCATATGATGCTATCGGTCACTGAAATTAAAAATCCAACACTCTGATCTAATACATGTTTATTACTTTATTATTAGTATTAATAAAGTATAAATTTGAAGAGATTAAGTTAGAATAGCTAGCTACCAGATTGTCGCCGGTCTCATCTCGAATACCGGCTGCTCCTGAGGCAAAATTAACTCCCTGCAACAGTTGACGGCCCCGAGCTCTTGAATAGGGTGGAATGTAACGTGGAAACCCCATAAGTTGAGCTGGGAAATATATGTATGTATGTATATATGTGGTTAGCATAAAATTATATACAGAAATATATGATGTATATATAGCAAATGAAAAATAGTACGTAGTACAAGTTACCAAGAGCATCAACAAAAGTGCGACCATTGGTGAAACGACCGGTGGCACCCAGGGGGAAATCAATGCCGTAGGGCCTATAATTAGCCCTAGCAAGTGTAACCATGCCATTGTTGTTTCCATTATCCACCAAGGAGTCTCCAAAGATGAAGAAGCATGGCACTTGCTGCTGCTGTGCCTGCGACCACCCTCTTGCAGCAAAGCAACCCATAATCAAGCTAAAAACCAACAAAACTCTCTTGCCAATTATCTCCATGTTTGAACAATTAATCACGCCCCCTATTGAAGAGAGATTGTGTTCCTACTTCCTATATATAGAAATGGTTTGGGTTGCTAATGGGATTCATGTGCATGGCAGATATGGAAATTGGGAGCTGGATAATATGACTTTTAACTTGAGTTTTGGGATGATGATCTATATGCCTTTTGTAGTTGGCTCACATAAAGAATTAACTTTACAATATTGAAGCAGCAAGCAGCGGTGGTGGAAGGATATATCTCGTGATGAACAAATTGGCCAATAGCTACAACATGCATATGACTTGACTTCCTTTCAGTTCAGCCTTTGGCATTTGAGCATTTATTGTTTAACTATTTTAATGTTACCAATTGTACAAGATTGAATTCAATCAAGAAATTCCTGGAAATCTTTGTAAGCATCTATCCTTGTCACTTTGAAATTGAAATTGAATACACACACTTTGTCTCCATAACAGAGATAACGAGACTTCAAATTCTCAGATTTTAATCGCAATTATATCTCAAACTCTCTAATTTCCAAGAAACAACTCTTTGCTAGAATAGTAGGAGGACTTGGTGGCAGAGCACTGAGCAGCAGAAGAGATAATATTTGGGGAATCAGAAATTACTACAGGTGCAGTTGCAACAAGTAACTCAAATAGCAAGACAGGTTTGCATTCAAAAAAAGAATCTGATATTTCAAACTCATAATTAAAACTGAAAACTAAGTTTAACTAAACAAGTTTCTTTCTCTCTTTACAGATGGTAACAATGTTTGGCATGTCAGACATTGGACCTTAGGCATTAACTGATCCTTCAGCACAAAGTAGCGACGTGGTCCTAAGCATGCAAAGTGCATATAATAACTGCAACGCCATTGATAAGCTAGTGGAGGTGTTGTGGGAGAAAGAAACACTTACCGGGAGATGAGTTCAGAGCAATTCTGTCAGAATTTTTAACTGCACTAGGAATAGTGATAGCAGTACCAGAGGTATAGTCATCCAACAAAATTCCATACACTTTAAAAGATCAAAGGGAAAGCAGCCCCAACAGTATCACACAAGAAACTCATATCGATACAACTAAGAACTGAAATGGTATCAAACATAACAAAAACTTGGTCTTGAGCAACCGCATCTTTAGATCATAGCATCTCTTACAATTTCTCAGAGGGCAACTGCAACCCTTCCAGCTACTTGGTCAAGATCGCGTTGGCCGTTAGAAGTGATTCTCCTACCACTGATTCACCAGAGAAACTTTTGTTAGATTAATTGACAGATAGAACATGAAATTAGGAAGAGAAAATCGGTAAACTCACCCTTTAGGATCAATATCAATGATGTTGACATTTTGCAATTGCTGGAGTATGTGGCGTGCAACAGACCCACTGCTCTTGCAGAAATGGCGAGGGCGACTCCCGTTTCTCTTATTTCCTCCATAAATCCTTCTGAATGCACCCACTCCTAGACCTCCACGCAAGTAGATCTTCCTTGCCATTGAAGCTACAAAAGTAACAGAAATGTTACAACATAAATATATGCAACTGGACTTCTCTCTTTCATTACACGACTTAGGATTTTCGCCATCCACAAAGCAAAGTGAGCAATTGCAAGAAGAATTATTTTTTATTCAGGGCAACAATTATTCTCAAAGGCAGTAAATAATCTCATAAAGAAAAATCAGTAGTAACTGCAAGGAGATAAGGACTATGGAAGAAAAAAGGAGACAACTGGGATTGGGATTCATGCATTAATTCACGTGGAACATGGCAACCAGCCAGGAACATACCTGCAGCAAAATCATTTCAACCTTAGGGGGCTAACAAAAATTTTCAAGTATAAATATACACTATAAGTTAAGGCAAAGCCATTAGTTACATAAATTCTTCAAGCAAATAAATTGTAATTTTCTTATCATGAACTGGATAATATGCATGGAACTAGGGGATATTTGGGAGGCAATTAATCTTAAGGCAATGCCTTTAGTTACAAAAAAGGTGTGATCAATTATTGAAGGTGTCGGAAAAGATGAAAACATAACTATCATTTTTTAGTGTAAGCAACCTACAGAGTATGGGCCATATATCTGTCACAAATGCAATATCAAGCACCAGCAGACAAAAGGCAGCAATTTAATGGGAAAACATTAATTAATCAGAGAAATCAGCAAAAAGTTCGAACAGAGAGCAATGCTCACAACAGATCAAAGTAAAGAGGAGTCAGCCGTAGGCCATAAAGTCAAAAGTTACTACATACCAGCTCTGACATAGTACCAGTCAGGATCATATGGCGGAAGCTCCTTCAATTTACCAGTCTTCACAATGTCATTCCAGGTAGGGAGTTCAATCTGGGTTTTTTTTTTCGATTAAGAACAAAAAACACATTAAAAATTATTTATTTTTTCTGTAAGGATCGAAACTTTGCATCTCTAATCAATCAAACAAAAGAAACGAATTTTGCTACTAAGATTTATGGGAGTAAGAGAAAAACCTTCCCGGAGCGCTTAAGGTGGGCGGCGTACGCCTTGACAAATTCGTGTGGAGAAACGTCCTTTACCGTCTTTGCAGCCTCCATTTTGTTGCTTCCTTTGCAGCTGCCGGCGAGGAAAAAGAAGCACCGTAGCCTTCTCTATTAATATGGGTTTTAAGAGAAGA
>AWWV01006714.1:0-32719 GCA_001974805.1 Corchorus capsularis
AAAATAAATTTTGCTTATCAAAAAATTTATACTTTTTTTTGTGGAATAAATTTTTGATACTTTTTTTTTACAAAAAAAGAATGCTATTTTTTAAAATAATAATGATGGTAATTAGATTGATTTCTTTGTACTATGTTAATTTGAAAGCTTTAGCAATGTGACTGAAATTAGCTGTGAAATTATCGAGTTAAAATGAAAATGATAGTGTTAATCATTTTGAGTAGGAAAAAATTATAAGTAGAAACAATCCTGCCTTTCACCTCTAAATTGCAAATGCTTCTTTTTAACTGAATTTTGATAAATCTAATCAAATATAATAACTGGAAAAAAAACTGTACCATTATACAGGAATATTTGAGTTGCATGTTTTGTATCTCTGCGCACTTAAATCATGGATCATAGATACTCTACTAGACAAGCAATCTCATTTGAAGTTGAGATGCCAAACAATTCATCAAGAAGCAAAATTTAAAAAGGACCAAAAATTACAAAGTATCATAGATTGTGTGGTTGCTACATCTTAGCGGACGCGACGAGCTTTTTCTTCCTGTCCTAACCCAAGTGACTTCTGTGCATTTGCAATACCTTCTGGGTCTGCAATAAAACAAATCAGAAAAGTTAGTATTAAGATGAAATGCAGCTAAATGCATAAGAGTTTCAGAAATAAAGCACATGCCTTGGAGGAGAGAAACCAATCTAGTAATGGATGTTTCTATGCTCTTGCAAAGATAATGAAAAACCAGAACTGCAAATAGAGCGATTCTGATATAGAATCTCCAATGCCCCTCTGCAACAAAACTAAACTAGCATATTCGACTACCAACCAAAAACATGAATAATATGAACCGGAACTGCAAATAGAGTGATGCTACCACAGTAATATAGAAGTTCCAATGTCTAGGTGGAACTAAAATAGCATATTCAAACTACTGATTAAAAACATAGATAACGAGAATCAGAACTGCGAATAGAGTGGTTCAACCACAGCAATAAAGAATATCCTATATCCCGGCGCATTAAACTAGCATATCCGACTACCACCCAAAAATATGAATAATGAGAATCAGAATTGCAAAATAGAGTGATTCTACCGTAGTAATATAGAATTTCCATTGTCCAAGTGCAACTAAACTAGCACATTCGACTATTGATCAAAAACATGGAAGAATCATGTCCCTGTAATAGTTTGTATTTCACTTGAGATGCATGAAAGATTCATGGATATTCATGTTCTAATTCTAGCTACATATGACAAGTCAAACTTACCAAAGAACTGAGTAAATATGCGAGTGAAGAAGCTCAAGTTGCGAGAAACATTGTATGCCATTGCAGGTGGAAGAGGCTTCACAACAGTGTCTATGCTAAACACTCGTTGAAGAAACTGTATCAATAAGAAGTTAACATCAAAAGTCAAAACCCATAAAAGACAAGAAAATCTCCAAGTAAAATTAACCTTCCAGAATTCTAAATTATTTTGCGTATTACAAGTAATTGAAAACCCATTAAATCAATATATATTCATCAACCACAAGAAGATTCTTTCAACACCAAGGAAATCCAAAAGGCACCCATTACTGTTAACATTACGATACTCTATTCTTGCTTATTCCAAGTAATTGAAAAACCATTAATTTGAGAATCAATTGGGTGAAATTGTGAGAAAAGAAACTTTGGGGTATGAAACTAAATTAGTATAAAGAAAAGGGAGAAGACAAATTTGAGAAAGAGGAAGAGGGGGAAACCTGGAAGTTGCGTTGAAAGCTGTAACGGAGCTCGGGGTCAATCTCAAGGGAATCGTCGTCGTTATCATCGAATTTGGATTTGGAGTCCTTGCGGCGAGGGACATGCATTTTGGAAGTGGAGCCCGGCTGCTTTGTCACCTTCAGCTTCGCGTCGGCGAACTTGTTGGAGTCGTCTTGCTCTTCTCCTCTCCATGGCGCCTTACTTAGCAGCTCTCTCTTTGTCTTTGCCATTGATGCAATTAGCAGCTCTCTTTCCTCTTTCCGAGTTCTCCAGCTTAAGAAGTGCAAAATGGGAATTGGAGATAAGGCTTCCTGTTTGGTTGCGAGACGATCGCTTTCTTGTTCCTGGACAAAAAATTTCCTTGGTTTTTCTAAATTCCGGTATAAGGAATTCGCTGCTCCTTAATAGTAGTAATAAGTATTTTAATTTTAAATAATTTAATCTTTCTTTTTTGGCCAATTATTAAATATTTATCATGTTTTCTTTAAATATATATATATATATATATATTAATCATGTTACTCCTCGAATTTCTTATGGAAAAAAAGTAACATTAATAGTTTGAAAAAAAACATTTGGTATTTAAATAAATTGATATTTTTAACAAAGTCAAGAAGTTATGAAATGAATTTTCGATTTTAACCAAAAAAAATTATGAAATGATGTGCATTTCTTTCTTTTTTGGGCTTTTGGGAAAATTAGTGGTTAGCTTCATTTTTAAATGAAGCTAATTTTTTCATAGTACATAGTATGAAATTAGAAATACATATATAAGTAACAAACAAAAAGAAATACATATATTATATAGTACCTTTTTCTCCAAAAAAGAAAAATATATAGCACCTAATCTATATGTTATGATCATGATACCCTTTTATATTTTACATTTGTTATTATTCTTCTTTTTAAATGCTATATATATTTTTTCATTTAAGAAAATCTACATAATTTTATTATTATACCAATAATAGCAGAAAAATTAGTAGAATAAGTATATTTTGATACTAGTAAATAGTGATAGTTTAAAATGCATTTTAATTAAAAAAAGAAACTGAACATTTCATATTAGAACCACAAGTATCTATATCCATTTCAATTAATTTGTACACTTACAAGCTTAAATTCGAGACCTTTTTAAGTGAAACAAGTGTCAAATCACTTATCGATTCATAAGAAACCAATACAATCTAAAAGGAAAAATATGCATTCAATTGGCGCCACCCAATACATTTGCTTTTAACCAAAATAACAATATCCATCCATCTAACATCATATTCCTAGTTTCCTACCAAAGAAAACCTTGTTTCATGAAATTTTGAAACCACTATTAGATTTCATAACCAGAATCGTTGCACTGGTAAATCATTTTGCTCTGCTCTGTAATAACCATACTCTCAACGGTAGCAATGACACCAACAACGACATACAAAGATTGCAATTCTGCCAATACCATTCATGACATATTAACCTATTGCTAAGAGGTAGCCATTGGTTGGTAGTATTACATAGATTTGCTATGACTACCTTCACCATACAAGTTGCTGCGCAAAATTCATGCTCTCATGGATTATAACAGAAGATGAACTAATCAATCTACTCTCCAACAGCGACGAAAGGGACCCCCCTGGTACAGAAGCAAACAAAGTCATAATTAGTAAGCAATCTTTACTCTAAGGGCCATTTTGTTCGTGATGATGAGATTACTATATTGGTCTACCATCTAGCTTCACCATAAATCCAGAGATTATACATTTTCCCCGCATTTGGTTCAACCTAATTAATACCATGTAAATAAAATACTGATGTTTACCTCTCAAAAAAAAATACTGATGTTTAATTTATGGTATATATAATACTCATGGCTTGGCCAAATCCGTAAATAGTCCTAGCAGAAAATTACCTCAAACCAAATGACACCTAATATTGATATGTCCCAGTTAACAACTTTCACTCGGACATCCCCTAACAAGCAGTATCTGATTATTCTTCCAATTAAGGGCAGATGTCTCGGATGTTGGCAATTTCTCATTAGATTTGTATATTAAGTATGCTTATTTTGTCTCAAACCTAGAGTTCTAAAAGCCTGATTTTGTTGCTACTGTAGAGTTACTAAGGTTGGGTTGAGATTTGTGTAAAATCTTAGGTTCAACGTTCGAATCACAGACATTTTATGGAAAATGTAGAGCTAAAAGCAAATACATCCACATCATGTAGAAATTTACATGGATGTCCAAAGTAAAACTACATCGCTCTGGCTTTCATCAAGAATACTCATCACCTAGATAAAATTTCTTACCAGCCGCCATGCCTTGAAAAGTAATCATTATCCAATGAAATAGCAAGAGCAAGAGCAACAGCTCGCTCTGATAGAGTCAGCGGACGGACTACATCCAACTCTTCAATCTGCACAAAATTAATCAATAAATGAAAAATATGAACAAAAGAAGATTGGAAACCAGTGACTATCAATCTCTAGTGTAGCAATTTACCAAGCTAGCAGGACCAGTCCTTGGGACAGGATTGGCACTCCCAAAGCGGATAACATACTGACCAGCATCAGTGAAGATCTGCACATACACAATTTACTTTGTGAGTTTGATATGCATATATGAAAACTAATCAACATTAATTCATTTAAGACAGTGTAAATTAGCCAAAAAACAGTCTGTCCGCCCATCCAGTAGTAGGTCAGAATAAATGCCCATCACATATCAAACTGTAGCCTCAAACAACCGAATCATGCAACTAGAATTCAGCAACCATGAGGAATTAAGCCAGTCACGACAATTCAAGAACCCAAATCAGGCCAAAAATTTTAGAAAGAGAACAGAGGGCTTTTCTTTGTAAACTAACATTTCTTTTGTGCTTTAATGTACCTGGATGCAACCAAAATGATTTTGTTGGTAGATCTCAAGAAAGAAAAAGAATGATTTTGATAAAAGTCTAAAACTGTTGCTCTAATGAGTAAACACAATTTCAACATAGATGTTTACAAGCAATATCTACTATAAATGCAAAACAAGGGTCAAAACAAAGAGGAATAAAGGAATGATATTTTCAGAAAAGGGGAAAACCTCAAAGCCAAAACCCCTCCAGTCACGATCTATTTGTGCCAGAACTTGTCCATCAATGTCCTTCAAAGTGAAAGTCCAATTCCAAAAGCCAGGATTTTCAACCACAGCAAATTGCTTATTCCTATGAAAAAATGATAAACCTCAGATTTTAGTGTTACATGCAAACAAAATGAAACTAGGAAAATGTTTGCATTCTTACTAGCCTTATTACAGCTCTAAACAAGCATTGTGGAGTGCATAAGGAATTCTCAATGTAGTAGAACAGAAGAACACATTCTCTTTAAATAACTCGTAAGAGCTAATGAAAAAAATGGTTCAATAAGTTCGAATTTCTCTTAGAAAATAAAGTTATCTATAAAGAAAGAATGTACACTTTCTATTACAGAAGAAGGAATAGTGATGGGAAGGTGAGATGTTTTATTTTTATTAAATAAAAAAGAAGGGTTAGTATGACCTATCCAAAAAGTCATTAAAAAAAAAAAAAAACTCTTTGTTGCTGATATTAATAAGAGGATAACTAGCTCACTGTTTTGACACTTGTAATCATTTACTCTTTGTTGCTGGTGCTCATAGAGGAGCATCTCAGGTAAACTGAGCAGTAACTATTACATTTCACATGGTTATTAAAGATCTGGGACGCATTATGTTATATGAACCATTAGCTTTCCAATCGTCTAAGGCTAAGGGGCCAAAGAGGTGCCAAACCATTTAAAACAGAAAATTTTAAAGAGAAGAGCCACATAACCTGTCTAGAATGATAGCCACCAAGCAAAAATTCAACAATATCCAACATCTGAGACTAACCCAAGGATACTACCACTAAACCTTGTGGTAAGTGGTTGATCCCATGCTATAAAGCACTCCTAGTAATGCCTACAAGTTGTGTACGAAAATCATGTATCTAGAATAAGCATCTCTATAATAAAAGGCTAGACTCCACAGTCAGGATTAGGTAATACATAGATGTCAAATTATTGCTTTTCCAACAAGGCTGGGCCGTCAATACTGAAACTTTTAACTTGGAAATAAATTTTCAGAATCCCAGGTTGCACCTGTTTTGGTGAAAGTTAGAGCTAAACTCATATTCAACCCCTTTCATTTTGACTATGTAAGTACTTAAAACTTAACTAAATCGAAGGATGCCCATACCAAGTAAGATCTATGTTTGCAAACATAAAGACTGAAGACAAATAATTGCTTTCAACCAAGTAGTCGATTCATTTTTCTAAAGTAAATACTACATCTTTTTGGATAGGTCATATAGGAGTAATTGCGTAACCATATTCATGTTTAACAAATTAATAAAATGCATCTTGCATAGCAAACATTTATCAGTAAAGTACTTTCAGCTTATATCACAAACTTCATATACTGTATAGGACTGACTATATGAGCAATCCAAAAAAACCACAGAGTAACCAAAACAATCTGATTGTGCTAAACAAACCAAAACTTGATAGCATTTAACAACTAAAAATAACACTCAAGATGGCTGGTTGAGATTACCCCAAGTATAAATCATACACCCTCCTCCAAAGATGCCACCTTCTGTGAACCACACCAACTTCCTAGAAAAGGAATAACATATTTTAAATCCTTGAAACTAGCCTTCAATGCTAAAATTCCACCTAAAGACAACTTCTGCATACCTTGCTAGAAAGGATATATAGAAAATTTGCATACCTTACCATTAACTTCTACATAGATTGAGCTGTTTATCCACCAAAAAGGCCTACGAACCTGAAAGTGATAAAATAAAGCCTTAAAGCTGAAAGGGGAATATGTTCAATATTTAAGGGCCTGGCAACTTATTACATGGCTTAAAAGAAAATGTGCAGAGTCCCCTTACCCTAAAGAGCTCATTACCCATGGCATCAGTGATGTAAGCAACAAAAGGACGCCTTAAGCGAAGCAACTGAACAAAGACATAGCATTAACAACTTGCAAAACACATGTATGAACAAAAGCATATCAAATACTATTAAAATGAATGTGATGAAACACAACTGTAAGAATTCTGATAACTATTAAAATGAATGTGATGAAACACAACTCTAAGAATTCTGATAATGAAACACAGCACATTCTACACAATTATAAGCAAAAATGAACCAACTCAGAGGAGAAGACATCTTTGAAACAAAATTGCAAAAACTACCTCAAACTAATTACAGAAACGCAATTTCTTACTAGCGATTCAAATTTTACTTATACCTTCTTTACACGAATTAAATAATTAAACAAAAAACAAAGGGTCAGATTCTTACAAACTGGACAAGTTCAGCAGAATAACGTAGAACTAAGTATGTTTTTTGTAAGATAAGAATGATGATATATTCTTGTTAACAACAAAAAAATCAAGTCCATTGGTAGATATATTAAAGCCTAAAATGTCCACGTTGAAAGTTGTTGACAAACAAAATGATTAGGGTGAAAATATATTGAGTTAAATAGTTCACCTGTCTAGCAATGACATTACTCTGTTCACGAATAAAACCAACAGGCTGCAAAAAGAAAGCTTATAATCATGAGTTTCAGAAGAATATAATGTGCACAACCTTTTTTCCTTTTCCCCTCAACTTTGCTACAAACCTAATCCTTTATGCAAAACATGGAAGAAAAATGTGATCTGAGAATAGTGACTTACTGACTGAGGATAACAGACATCTACTATTGCATATCGATTCTCCTGCACTTCCAACAAATAAGATTACAGAACAAAGTTAAGAGTAAAAGGAAAAGAGGAACCAAAAACAAAATGAGGATGATGAGCAATTTATGCTCAAGAGAAAACAAGAGATAACAAAATTGAATTTACAACATGACGGACATGAGCTGAATAAATTGCTCCTAACATGAAGTACTGGTTCTGTTTGGTAAATTAAGTGCTGAAAATTTAAGCACTGAATTTTTATTTGGGAAAATTTCAAATAAGGGTGGTCCACCAAGAATTATTATTACTTGGTACCATGTTAAATTATAATTATCAGAAAGGAAATACAATGTTTAAAAATTATTATAAAGGCTATCGTAGTGCCACTTTTACCCTTGATTTTAAAGTTTAATTTGATTAAAAAAAAACTGCCTTTATCCATGGTTGATTGAGCGGATTTCGAACTAATGAAATCAGAAGAAGCCAAGAAGTAATTTTGATCAAAACCCAATAATATATATATTGAACAGGAGGTTTTGTTTTTGAAACGTTGAATGCCATTCAAACTTCCAAGGAGAACCCCTTTTCTTCTAAAAATGCTTCGTCTCCTTGTTGCCATTGCTGCAGCAAGGCCAAGGCCCTAGTAAAGAGAGGTCAATGTTTAGCCGTCTTTTTGCGAGTCAATCCCATCGTCTCCACACTCAATTTTTTTAGGCCTTCTTCTAAACATTCTATTTTCTATAAAAAATAAAATTAATTCCAATTATTGGTATACCCAATCATGGTATGCGGCTGCTGGTTTGTGATTCTTTTTGCTGTTTATTTTTTTTTTTTTTGGAAGATAGAGAGAAGAGAGATAGGTTTAATGGCATAAAGTTAGAAATTTAACTTTAATCTAAGGGTAAAACAGACATTTTCATATCCTTCTTAATAATTTTTAAAACTTCTATTTCCTTTCTAATAATTATAACTTAACATGGTACCAAGTAATAATAATTCTTGGTAGACCACCCTTATTTGAAATTTTCCCTTTTTATTTCTAAGGAATTAAGCACTGAATTTGTGGTTTAAAATTTGTTTGATAAGTTATTAAAAGTGAGATGTAGAATAAATACCTTTTTGTAAGAAAATTATGTTTAAATTTAAAAATGCATTAATAACAATTAAAAAGTAAAGAATATTTGATAAAAAAAGGAAAGAACATAACATATTGTGATTAAATGAGAAAATTCCTTAAATGATATTGTTGAATAGAAAAAGGTTCAATACTTTTTCATTAAATTTTTTAATTTAAGTGATTTTTGGCCATTAATTATCAAACACATTGAAAAAATTAAAGCTTTGAAAATGTTCATTTTCAATAGTTTAACAAACATGCCATCAAGAAGTTTTGAGAAACAATCAGATAAAATAAACATACAATAAAATATGCAGGATTATAATAATTGCAATCTAGGACATAAAACTCCACAAAAACAATTATTTATTGAGGGAGGTAATGGCTACGGGTAAGCAAACCTACCTAGTGAACTCTGAAAATCAAGATTCAAGCACCAAGCTGTAGTACTATCAATTAGAAGCAAACTTTTCAAAATTCGACATGGTTCTCAATTCTCATGCTAATAAACTACATCATGCTTACACTGAAAAGACCCAAGAAGAACCACATAATATCTAAACTCTATCTCAATCAGAAGAAATATGAACATTTTTCCTCTGAATGAGGCATCCAAAACTCCATTAGTTGCCACCAATACAGAGCACAGAATCTAACAAAGTAAGACTATCAGTATACGTAGAAGCATTTCAAACTATAAATCATCTTACTATAAAAGCAATTGAAAAAGCAGCCGGTGACATCCTAGATGCTCATGCAAAGCAAAGCATAATAATTAACTAAAAAAGAGAGAAGAGAAAGCAAGAGTTCAGCTTTACTATCTATTTGAAGAAACTAACTGTAATTGAATAAGTAGACGAATAACAATTACCTGCTCAAAACCTAATACAAGATTTGCCCACTCAATATCCCTTGTAATTAGCAAATTGGACCTAGCAAGAAGAGGTGCAATTTGAGCCTGAAAAATTTAAGAAACAAAACACAAGTCATTTACTTTGTTTCATTCGAATCACTAGATTTGAAATAAGATGAATGTGTATGGGCTAAATCCTCTGAAAAGAGCAATTGTTAGAAGCAAACTAAAACTAATGTAACATTAAGAAATCCAACCTGCTTATCATGGTAATTTATTATGAGATCATATTTTGTAATAAACATTTCAAAACAACAATAATAAACTTTAAGCACACAAATTAAAAACCAAGCTTGACTGACGTCTGATTGCCATTTTCCCAACTAATTTGCCATCTTTCTTTTTTTTTTTTTTGCAATTTGTCAATGGTTTAAATTTTTCACAGCTGAATACTAAGCAAAAAAAGGGAACCTCAATTGAAGCTTTTGTCTTACACAATGCTCCGTAAGGAAATAGAATAAAAGATGAACATATTTATAAAAAGCTCAATGCAACAGAATAAAGAATGAACGAATTTAGAACTCAAGAATTTGACTCAATAATAGTTAAACTACCCCTACTCAAGAACTAGGTCTGAATCCACCTTCACCTAATCCAAATACAAAAAAAGAAAGACCATATATACCTCCTCTGGAGATGTTGGCTGTAGAAAACCAGAAACAGATTCGCTAACAGGTGGTTGCTTCAAAGCTGGTTTTTCAAATGGATGCTGATGAGATTCCTCAGCCTCAACAGAATTGGAGTAGTTAACTTTTCCTCTTCTCTTTTCAATATCCTCCAGTATTTTTCTGTCTGCAACCCAGAGTTCAGCAAGGAAATTCCTAGTCAAATCAGGTTCATTCTTAGCAATTGATCCATAATGGCAATATGTAGAACCACTTTTCTTGGACCAAGGAGAATTTCCTCGAAAAGAGCAAGGTAGGTTGAGTCTCCTAAACAAATTCCTTCCTAAAAACAAACTTTCTTGAGAACTCATTCCACCATGCCCCAAACATCTTTGAGATTGAATACTAAGAGGAATGCAAGGCTTTAATGGTTCAAGATGTTTCTTTCCAGCAATTTCATTAGCCTTTAACAGGCAACGCAAACCCTTTGTTCTATTCATCTTGTAGAAATGCCTGTCCAAATTAAAGGTCATACGAAGTTATAACATTGTTTATGGTAAAATTCAATGGAAGAATCGCAAAGATACAATAACATATACTACAGACAAGAGATTTATATTTTTTTCTTCTTTCTTTTGACTAATTTCGAATTGTATCAACCAAAAGATAAGTCTAAAGTCATGCTAATCAACAAATAAGAAGAGAAAAAGCTGCTAAAATGGAAAATATAATAAAGAGATGTTCAAGAAATAACCCTATAAATTGGGAAAGAGAAGAAAATTCTGGAAAAGAGAACCTCTGATCACTTCAATGCAAGTGCGGTGGGTAGTCTTTGCGTTAAAATGAAGGGATGGGAGCCAACCATTAAAGAAGAAGAAACCGATTAACAGGGAAAGCACCCAAGCCAACTCAGAGAATGAGCGTCGGGATGATCAGAACGGCGCCGGCGTTGAAATGGGGATTGGAGGGAAAGGGAACTGCTCCTCTGAGTTACTTGATACAGTTGAAACAGGTTGGGTCCTCTTCCAACTTTTTTATTCTTTTCTCGCTCTAAAATAAAAAAGGCTAAATGTTTAATTAAGGTCAAAATGTTTTAAAATTGGATAATATAGGACAAAAACTTTTAATTTGATCGATAGGAGTAAAATATCTCCAAATTGGCTCAATTAAGGGCAAATTATCAATTTATGACAAACCTTTGATGCGTGAAATATATCCACCATCAACTTCAACGGTGACACTGTTAATTCCTTCTTTCGAGAATCGTTTGTATTTAAAAAAAAAATGATTCTGTCAACCCTTAACCCCACATAACAAATTTTGAGAGAAAATATTGTGCCAAATCTGTTCCAAATTTTGACCTAGACAAATCTTATGATTCTTACACGTCAAGCAAACGCGTATTTTTGCACGGATATTTACCATGTCAATACATTGGTATGGATAGGAGTATAATCAAGTCGAGGCAAGTCGAGTAGTCAGTTACTCAAGCTTAAGCTGATTACTCAATTCAAGCTCGACAGAGTTTTGATTATGGAACTTGAGCTCGGCTCGATAAGTTCAATACCTAATTAAACATAAGTTCATTTTTAGTTCAAACTCAAACTCGAGTTCCAGCTCGACGGGTATATATGGATAATTTCCTAATTAAATATAATTTATTATATATATGTGTGTGTGTGTATGTGTACCGAGTAGCTCGACGAGTATTGAATTAAGCATCTTTGAGCTCGAACTTGACTCGATTCAATACTCGAGCTACTCGAGCTCGACTTGACACTACCGAAGGCAAATTTGAACTTTCTTCAAGTTGAACTCGTGTAGCTTGCAAGTAATCCTGCACTGCTTCCACTCCTATATTATGGAGTTGGAATTCTGTATCTTATAATTTGGCACCACTTGGAACACGAATTTTGGGTATTTATCACGCCAAATTTATGTACCTAATAGCTGTTTTTTCTTGTAGTGATACCAATTATCATCACCATACTTAAAAAGTATATATTATGATCACCATAATAATATATAGAGTTGTTCAACAAAGTTACCAAAAGAAAAGATACAATTGTCACATACCTGT
Organism: Corchorus capsularis; assembly: GCA_001974805.1. Lineage (NCBI taxonomy): Eukaryota > Viridiplantae > Streptophyta > Magnoliopsida > Malvales > Malvaceae > Corchorus > Corchorus capsularis. Next base: position 12,186 of record AWWV01006714.1, read on the forward strand.
CATATAAAAATATGGATTAAAGACATAATACTTAGGAGACATGCCCCATTGCTTTTTTGGTATAAAATGTGACCCGTTCTTCATAAAAACTATCAAATATTGTACATTTAGTTTTCATTTCATCTATTAATACTATACTAATCGAAATTTATAACAATGTACTTGTGATTAGAGAAATTTGGGCAGTCTTATTTGTTGTGCACATATACAAAATCCAGAGAAGAACAAATAAAAAAATTGAACCAAGTACTTGACTATATAAATCCCAAAAAGATAAGCATTAATTAAGAGGAAAAAATGAAAATCTCTGGAATAAATCTGATGATGATCATTGGGAAAGGGAAAGAACAGAAATTATAAACTCCTTCAAGGTCAAAGCTGGAGAAATTAAGGACAAAAGGGTCTCCCAGAACTCGCCCTGTGACTGGGAATGTTGAAATGGCGAAGCAATCCTTGTTGCTCCCTCAAATAACCTTCACAAAGAAAAGCCTTTGAGAATTTATCTTCCACAACTCTGTTAACATCATGAACAAAAACATCAGTATCGCCTTCTTCTCGATTCCTAGCCATCAATCCAGCAGTGTAGATTGCATTCATTCTTCCAGGGGCTTCGTCATGGAACCCAGTTGGGGCATCCACCATTATCAGATCCCATTCAATGTCGTAAATCTCATTTGGGAACCCTTTTAGAGCAAGTTGACACTTGGAAAATCTTGGGTCACTCACAACTCTGCATTCCTCTGTCATTCCTGTCTCCATTAAATCATCTGCTTGATGAACTTTGGTGTCATACTCCACATGGTAAGCTTCTAAACCGGGAAGTTTTTTCTTGATCTGTTGGATCCATGCCTTGTCTTCTTCCAGGAAAACTGTCCGGCCGCCGTGGTTAAGAGCCGACCACATGAGACTGTCGTGTCCTAAGCCGAAGACCAAGAAGTTGCAGGGTGATTTCTTGTCTAACACTCTGGCTGAAACAGAGATTTCCTTGAAGGTTTGTTGTGGGGTGATGTTTGTTGTTGCGTAGTGGATGATGGCATTGGCTAGTGACGGTGGGGTTTTCCTGCATGTTGGATTTAGGGGAAGGGATGGGCATCCGCCGCCGGCTGAACCGTCGTCTGAGGTTGCAACCACCGTTGCTTCACTTGATTTTGGCTCCTCATCAATATTGGTTGAGTTTGAGACATGGGTGGCTGAAATGGGTGTTGATGGTTTGGAAAATGTGGAGCTTGTGGTGAATACGAGGAGAAGGAAAAGAAGAAAGAAAGACAAGATCAAGATGACTTTGGTGTTCAATGGAGATTGAGGTTTGCTCCTCATTGTTCTTAATTTCTTGCCTTTCAAATTGTTTTTTCAGGGAAATATGAAAGGGAGAGGGAAAAGTAACGCTTACTTTCGAGTTATTAAATGGGTGGTTTGATCTTTGATGTTGATGCGGTTGCTGTTGTTGTGCAATATTATTTTAGTAGTATATAGTTGAGGGAAGTAAGGAGACAACAAGGCAATTATATGAACTCTCTTGGCTTTTCTTTAACCATAACGTTATATCAATGTATCCTTAATTAATGGGTTTATTTTTTTTCTTTTCAAATTCCCCAACCAAAGTAAAAGAAATATAATAACAAAAGAGTTGTTAAGTTTGGACTTATCATAGCATAGCATGTTGGGTTGAGTAGAAGGAAATTAATTGGGATTTAACACGACTTGACTCCGAAATATCAATCAGAGTTCAATGTAGTTATTGAATGTTGAGTGGTTGTATGAAAGGAGTAATTTTTTTTTTTAATTATGATAAGTTACCTCTTGAGAGAGATCGTAGTTATTGAATATCGAGTGGTTGATATGAAAGGGGTAATTTTTTTTTTAATTAATGATGATTTACCTCTTGAGAGGGATCTAAATTGGTTGGGGATGGAGCCCAAGGCCATGATGAGATTAAATGATTTGAGTATATGAAAGAGGAACCTAATTATAAATGAAATAATTGTTTGTTGTTTTAAGTATTGGCTTGATCTTGGAGTTGAAGCAAAGGAGAAAGAAAGAGATATTTGATAATTGATTGGGGGCATTGATGTAGACAGGAAAGCTACTAAGGTTTCTGTTGGAAACAAATTAAAAAAATTGCATGGTTGGTAGTTCTGCTAATGTGGGTTGAATAATTAAGTTCATTTTCTCTAATTTCTTATATGGAAGTTGTGAAGTAGTTGTAAGGGTTGATAATACCATCATCTTTAATTATTTTTGTTTTTTAAGGATGGATGTGCTGGCCTTCTAGGCACAGTTGTTGAGTTGAAAAGGAGTTTTCCTGGTGGTTACAAACCTTTTTTTTTCTCTTGTTCTTCTCAATTTTGAAAGCCTGAATAATTTCCCACATCTTTGGCTTATTGGTTAAATTAAAACAGATAAAATAATAATAGTATAATTATTTCATAATTTCATATATAAAACTACCCACCTAAGGATATTATATTATGTCTAATTTTATTGATCTTCATAACCAACACAAGCAAACCAAAATGATCTGTTTTGTCCTTCAAAAGAATAAACTTATCTGTTTTGTGTTACACCAAAATTTTAGCCACAGTCTAATTATGTCTTCCAAATCTTTTATTTTGACTTTTATACACTTTCCATATTATTTTTTTTCCTTTTAGTATTTATATCTATATTAATTATAATGCGAAAACCTGAGTTTGTCTCACGAGTTGATTCGGAGACAAACTCAATTTTTAAAAATTTAAAACAAAATAAAAGCTATACATCTTAAATAAAACTACCCATTAGAGTAGACCTGGCAATTTCTGACACGATACGTTTGTACGACACGGAACGATACGGGTTTTACCGTGTTTGTGTTTGACCTTAACGTGTTTCGTGTTTAATCGTGTCAGCACGATTAAGGAAAACGTGTTTCGTGTCATAACCGTATAAAACACGGCTAAAACGATGTGTTACACGGATAACACGTTTAGTTAGTCGTGTTATCCGTGTCAACATGTTAACTGCTAAAACGATAACACATGTAGTAAACGTTTATAACTTTATATGTTTATAACTTTATATGTTTGTTTAAAGTAAAATACCACTTTGACTTTTTGAAAATAATACCACTTTGACACATTCATAGTATATGTAGGGATAGCCTGCAACACTGCTTTGATCATGATCTCACGACCTCCCTCTGATAGCATCTTCACATTCCAACTTTGCAATTTTTTCCATATGCGATCTTTTAGCTCTCCAAAAGCTTGTCTCCGATTTCTTCCTACCAATGCTGGAAGACCCAAGTACTTTTCAATGCAGTCCTACTCCTTAACTCCAAACAAATTTAACAATTCATTTCCCTGACTTTCTTGCACATTGCTACCAAAAATTATGGCTGATTTATCGAAATTAATCTTCTGACCCGAACACTCCTCATATCTCATTAGAATATCCTTCACCCTTTTGCTTTCCATCAAGTTTGCTTTACCAAACAGGAGGCTATCATCTGCAAAAAATAGGTGATTGACCCTCGGCCCATTCCGACTAGCAACCACTCCTTTAAGTAGACCCCTTTATTGACTATCCAGAAGCATAGCTGAAAGAGCTTCCGTACAGAAAAGGAACAGATATGGAGAAAGTGGATCTCCCTGTCTCAAACCTCTCCTTGGAGTAAAACGATCCTTGACCTCACCGTTAACAACAATTGAAAAAGACACTGAACGAACACAAAACATAATTAAATCCACCCATTTACCATCAAACCCCAGGCGTCGCATAATAGCATCCAAAAAATCCCATTCCACCCGATCATATGCTTTGCTCATATCTAATTTCAAAGCGAAAAAACCCTGCTTGCCCTTCTGATTTGTTCTCAATGTGTGCAGCATCTCGTAAGCAACCAAAATATTGTCAGTTATTAAGCGCCCTGGAACGAAGGCACTTTGGTTCTCACTTATGCAATTTGGCAAGTATGCTTTCAACCTGTTCACCAAAACTTTGGAAACAATTTTATAGAGAACATTACAAAGGCTGATCGGCCTAAAATGAGTCATGTTTTTTTGCTCTTTAATTTTGGGAATTAGGACAATATGAGTGTGGTTAACATCAGACGAAAAATTACCGTTAAGAAAATCAAGACAGAAAGCAACAACATCATTACCTACAACAGACCAATATTTTTGATAGAAAAAAGCAGGCATACCATCAGGACCTGGTGCCTTTGTGGGGGTGCATCTCTTTGAGGGCTAAATGAATCTCCTCCGTGATGAACTCTGAAAGTAGGGAAGCATTCATTTCTGTTGTCACTCGAGGTTGAATCTTATCAAGAACATCAGTAAAGTGCCTAGGTTCCGTAGACTCAAAAAGTTTCTGAAAATACGCGCTAGCAATCTGTTGAATCTCATCCAGGTTAGTTGTCCACTGTCCATCCTCACCCTCCAATCCAACAATTGTGTTCTTTTTCCTTCTTTTATCAGCTTGGGCATGGAAAAATTTTGTGTTCCTATCCCTATCCCTAAGCCAATTAACTCGGCCTTATTGCAACCAGTACACTTCTTCTTCCTCCAAAAGTTTATTTAATGCCCCTCGAATATTCTCCTCCCTTACACTATCACCATTGTTCATATTAGCCAACGTTTTTAATTCGTCACTCAACTGTTCAATTTTATCCCGAAACTTGCTAACTTTCTTTGCAAAAGACGATTTCAAATTGTCCCTGACATCATAAATTTTTGAAGGCAAATCCAAGCCGACACCTCTACTCCACATTTCCTCTAAAGATTCATCAAAGTTTTCCTCCCAACACCATGCTGTTTCGAAATACCTTCTTCCAGGCTTTCTTTTCCGCTGCCTATTCACCTCAACTTTCTTAACTGTATTGAGTAGAATGGGGTCATGATCGGAAATGCTAGATACCAAATGCGTAATGGTTGCATCAGGAAACAAACTTCTCCATTCTTTCGTCGATACTCCTCTATTCAACCTTTCCGCAAGTGAACCCCTCCTCCAAGTGAAAACTCGACCCCTATATTCCAAATCATGTAGCCCACAATCCTCTAGAGCATTCCGAAAATTAGACATCTGTGCCTCTGGTCTTGGTCGGCCACCACTCTTTTCCCAACCCCAAAGCAGCTCATTAAAATCACCCATGCAAACCCATGCTTTAACATCATGCGTCGCTAAATGCCGCAGCAAATTCCAAGAGTTCATGCGCCTCCTAGTCTCTGGTTCCTCGTAGAAGCCTGTTATTCTCCACTATCCTTGCCCATTCCTCACATCAACTAACATATCAATATGGTTTCGAGAATCGAGAGTAACTTTGCAAAGTAAGATCAACACTATCATCCCAAAGTATAGCAAGACCCCCACTTCTACCATCAAAATCAACTCCAAAACAAGATAAAAAACCACAACTACTCCTAATTCTATCCAACTTCCTACTAGGTAACTTAGTCTCCGAAAGAAACACTATATTGGGACCTTATTTACGAATAAGTTCCTTAAGAGCTCTAACTGCACATGGGATCCCAAGCCCACGGCAGTTCCAGGCAAGGGCTATCATGGCTCTTGGTGGGGCTGACTAGCAACCTCCGCCATTAAATCATCAAAAGCGGACGATATGTTACACTTCTTCGACTTCTGCCCTTCCCCAACAACATCCACCCTAGTAGTTTCATCCCCCTCTCCTTTACCAGCTCGTTTCCCAAAGAGAAAGCACTGGACGATTTACCATTTCCGCCTGTATCAACCCTTCTTGGCAATAGCTTTTTCCTCCTAGTAATACGGCTATGGGAAGTAGAGAGGCGAGAGCCCGAAGACACTTCAACATTTGCAGTAGGTTTCGTGGCTTTAAAATTAAAACACCCTTCACTCATCCCCCCACGATCTAAACAATTTATTTGGGCTGGAGAAACTGTGTCCACCACACCTTTTACTTTCAAACCCGTATTATTATCAATCAATTTATTTTGGCCCAGTCCCTTACAGCCCGCAATATCCACTTCATTTTGAGAAATTAAGATCCCCTCAATGCCGCGCAAAATTTGAGGGTCATTAACCACCAAATCTTTAGCAACCGGATTTCCTTGGTGAATAACATCGCTGACAGTCAACTTCTCCCCAAATCTCTCACTTTCCTTATCCATTAAAACCACCAAATTATCCCCATCAACCTCCTTGATTGGCGCCACCCTCATATCACGTGTTTCCAAATTTGCACCACCGTCTGAAATAGGTTTTACCCTCGCCGATAATTGCTTCCGGCCTGCAGTCACTTAAGTTTTGGTGTTGATAAACAGAGCCCTGTTTGTAATTTTCTTCGACGCCGATGCTCCTCCTGCTTTATCAGAAAGACCCATGCTCTTCCCCAATTGACGAAAAGCAGCACTCCCTACAACCTGTCTCTTCTTTTTTAATGGAGAGGCACACATCCATGGCCCGTATGGATAGTTTCCACTTTCTCGAATACTATCAGCCTCAGGGACTTCACAATCAAATTCATCATGCCCCAAAAAACCACAAATCGGACACAACAGTGGGAGTCTCTCATAAGTGATCCTTCCATATGTGAGATCATCTCCTCCTTTAACAGGTATTGTCCGACGCAGGGGCTTTGGAATATCGATAGAAACTCGCATCCGCAAAAACACCGCCCACCCTTCTTCATCAAGAGTCTCATCGATATCAACTAGATCCCCTAAGCGAACACCGATCTTACGGGCCCAGGCGGTTGATCGCTTTCCCATCGGCAAATCATATATTCGAATCCAAAACGGACTCTTGGCAAAGACATACTGATCAGGCCTTAAAACCCCACTGTACCCAGCAAACACCAGAAGATAATCATCGAAAGTCCATGGACAACCATCGATAACTCTATCACGATCGATCTCCGACTGGAACTTAAATAGGAAAAGGTTCTCCTCTATCTCCACAATCGTAACCTCCTTAACCAGCCTCCATATATTTTTCATTGTATTCATAAATCCCCTCTTGTTGAAAGGTTTCTCCGTGAGCAGCCTCCCCACCAGCCATGGTTTGGCTTCGCTCTCCTCCACTTCTGGATCGGAATCATCCACAATAACTTCCTGTTCATCCTCTGTTAACTTCATCTTCTGCCACATCCCAATCACTTCTTCCGTTTCATCCGCCATACCTCAACTCGAACAAAACCCAGACAGAAAACCATAAGCGTGGATCAGAAACTAATAAACTCTAAACGAAAACTAGGCATTGACTGACTGCACTAGAAACAACTCGCACTCGAAACGAAAACTCATACTCCTCCTTTAGAGCGAGGTCCGAAAGGAGACTATTCATTTTTTTAGAATTCCTAAATAATAATTGTTCATTCAGATAGAATTTGTATGTCAAAACTACCCTTATACCAAATAAAAGATGAAAAATCATTATGGTTAGTTTTTTGAGTCAAGAAAATTTTTTAAAAAATAGTTTATAATATTTTCTAAAACCTTAATAGGGTATCAAAATTTAAAATTTACCCTTTAAAAAATTATAACATTTCTAGTTGGGGCTAAATCTTATTAAAATTGTTTATATTTTTTTTTCTAAAAACCTAAGATAATGGGGCTCAAAATTTAAGATTTACCCTTAAAATTTGGGATAAAATTTTATTTGGGGCTAAACTTAGTAAAAAGTATTTAAATATTTTCAAAAAATAAAATTTATATAAAAGAAATATAATTTTTCTAGGGGTATTATAGTCATAAGCAAAAATTAAATATGTCTCATCATTATACTTACTAGTTACCATATGCCACAAAACTTTTTTCTTGGGTTTTATGACTAAATGGTGGAAGATGCACCATTTAGCTTTTGCCTTGTCAAAACGAAACAACATTTTTCTAGGTGGCTTAAATGCTTAATTACCTCAGTGCAAGAAATTGGTTGACTAGTTCCCCCTACACTAGCATTATTCACCTGCAGAATCAGTCATCATACAAATGGCAACTTCATGTTCTTGTTCTTTTGCTTCCGCCGTTTGATTCACAATTGGCTTCAAGATGCCTAATAATTTCATTATTTCATTATACTTACCACTTTTTACTCAAAAAAAAAAAAAATACAAATCAGTAATTCCTTCTTGAATGATTAATGGGCCAAAAAATAATATAAAATGAAAATTTCCAAAAGGAACAATTCAAAATTCCGCCAAAGTCCCTTAGTGGGGTTTAAGCTTTGGAATTTGGAGGTTTAAGACAAGACTTTTCAGAAAGAAAACCCTGCCCGCCTCCTTCCATGTCCGGCTCCAATTCCACGAGCACGAGCATGAAATTTGCGGTGAGGGCATGGAGCAACGGAAGAGCACGGGCAGGTATCCTCCACCTGCCCTGCTGCCCAGCACCCATCGAGACCCCTTCTCTTCTCCTCTCTACCCGTAAAGGCCTGCCCCCTTTTATATCTCCTGACCTTCTCCCTTCCCTCCCTTCCCCTGACTCTCATCTCCTGCAAGTCAGCCCCCTTCACTTGTAAGTTTATTTTCTTTATTACCCATTTTTCATATTTTCTTTTCCTTTCTCTCTTATTTGCTGAAATATTTGCATATTGCAGCTTGGAAGGCCTTTCCATCAAAACAATATCTAAAATTGGAGGGCTTCATCAGCTCCTTGCTTTGCATGACTATGGCTTTGTTGCTTTTCCAAGGGATTCCATTCAATGTCTTCCTGAAGCTAAGGGCAGTAACAAAACTGGGGCATCTTTCGAGACTCCTTGTGGTCGTCTTTTGGTAATTTTTCTTTTGCTTATGTTTTTTAATCAATTGTGAATATATATTAGTATTCTTAATAGCCTTTTAAATTTTGTATAAATTGTTGTATGCTTACCAGATTAAACCAGTAGAATATATGGAAATGATATCTTCTATGAGACCTGAGCTGTGGGCTACTTTGGCTGATGAAGTGCCTGCTTGGGTCACTGAAAAGAGGAATAAAGCTTCAGTGGATAGGACTATCAAATGGCTTGATGAATGCATTGCCTTAAGCCCGGTAATTTTTTCTTCCTGTGCTCCACTCTTTTTATCTTTCTTTTTCTATCCCTTGCTTAATACAATGTAAAGATCAAGTCCTGATAACTTTAAGGTCAAGCAAAAACTTTCATCAAAATGTTGGGGCTTTCTACAATTTGAAAATAATACATACTTGTTTGGTAGGTGGGTAAAGTAAGAGTCTTGTTTCTTTGAAAACAGGAAAAATATACGGGTTCTCATAATTACTTACTGTATACATGGTAGGGCTTTGATTTATGAAAATATGAGCTGTGGTCTCTTATGAAATACATGGCTAGTGTCTTCTCTGTATTGGATTGTAGAGGAAAGGTTTAAGCAACTGTTAGGTTGAACGTTACGAAGTTTTCAGCATTTGCTGTGGAATGTGTTTAGATTTAAATTTAGTAAATAACTATTGTGCCTAAAGAACATTTGTATAGCTTCTGAAACATGCAATCTTACTTTTAGGCTGATTGGTATGAATTTGTATTAACTCATGGAGTTTAGGCAGGTGGGGCTGTTTTTGGATCTATTGTTGGTGGATCTAGTTCAGAAGAAAGACAAAGATGCGCCCAAGAGGTAGCTAGAAGAAACATAGCAGGTATATCAATGAGTGGGACTTTTCTTTATGCTAAATTTATAACAGTCTGTTGCATGCCAATGATTAATAAAGTTGGACAGTATAATGCCAGGGGAATTATTGTGCTGTATGGGTTGTAATTATAAAACGAAACTATTTGTTGTTTCTTTGGTACTTCTATATTTCATCAGGGCTGAAAATCCTAATTTTGCATGCCGTGCGTTATCATTTTATCTCTTGTTTTACTCTTAATTTGTGGTCTAAACTACACTAAGAGAACAATGATGCCCATTGTGATACCAGAGAATCTATCCCTTTCTTTTCTTTCTGTTCTTCAACATACTACCTGATTTGGTGAAATCTATCTTCTCCTTGCTTTGTCACCAACTTTACTTCTTTGGATGCAGTATTATCTACTTCCTCTTGTTGTTTGTCTTTGAATTTCAACCGCCTAGCTCCATGTCTGAATCAAATAAAGTATACAAACACACATTTCAGCTGTCTCCAGCTATGTCAGATACATATTCCTCACAAGTCACAATCTGTGTATGACTCCAGTGTGCATGGGTTAGTGGCCTGTCAGCGCTTCATTGCCTGTCGAGTGTCGACAACTTATCCTAGTGTATATGCATGCTTGCAGCTTAGACCCATAGACATCTTATCAATTAATTCATAGTTCTTATTGTTAATTTGTTTGTTTTTGGTTTGAATTTCCATTTTGCTTATCTAATATTTAAAGTAATGTTGTGCATGTAACTTATGCAGGTTATTGGATTGGAGGGTTTGGGCTTGGGGAGAGCATGGATGAGCGCCCTGCTCTGCTAAATGTTGTCACTGTGAGTACCGTAACTCATATCTTAGGTAAAAGTTATCAGGTTAATATTTTATAAATACATAGTTCAAAATTTATTATGTTCTGATTGATCAAAGAGGAAAGGGTTGTAGAAAATGTATACTATATATTTAAATACATAGTTCAAAATTTAATAATGTTCGGATTGATCAAAGAGGAAAAGAGTTGTAGAAAATGTATGGTTTATATGATAGGATTAGTCTGGCAGAGTACGTCTCTTCCTCTGGCCTGAAGGGACCAAATGCATAGTCATTAGTACAAATCATACCAAGTTAAACAAAAATTGATGCAGCCTTTAAGAAATAATGAACTTTAGAACTTATGGCTATGATTAGAATTAAGGTTATTAGAACCAATTTGGCTATGAATTAAATGAGATTTTATAAGCTGGTAGTGAGTAGAATGGTTGATGTAGCTATCCCACATTAAACTGACCTAACATTTAATCATTAGCTCTACTATACCAAGGATTCTTACATAATTGAATATTTAAATAATCCAGAAGATATTCTGCTCAGCTTTGTATCTTTGATTGTATGTACTGGTCAGTGCTCAATATAACATTTATTGTTTTTCAGCATATGTGCAATGGTTGTCAATCATTCTAATTACTTGTTTTATGGCAATAGTAATCTGTTGATTTAAGTCATCAAAATTAATAGTTAAAGAGAATTGGAAAAGATTGGTTTTCTTAGAGTCATAGGTCGAAAATCTAATCTTTATGTCTTTACGCTTCCAATGGATTGTCAGGGTGCATCTTCATATCAAAATAACAATCAGAATGGCTCATTATGGATGGTAGTTCCACAGAGTTCCCTACCTAAATTGATACATACTAACCTGCAACTATGCACATTGACTTGCCGATGTGTATAATTTATGGATTAACTTGTAGCAAGAGAATGGCAATGCTGTGTTATCTACATAATTGTAAGTTCTAACAGTTTTAGTTAATACTCAGGAATTTTTGCCAGAGGAAAAGCCAAGGTTAATATCTGGGCTTGGATTACCAGGTAATTAGTTCTTTTCTGTTTTCTTTGTTTGTATCCATTATTATCCATTTTATTTCCGTTTTCGTTTCTTGCCCGTGCTACTCTGTGTTGGGGTGGAGAAAGGGGGTGAGAGATTCCTATGCTCATCATGAGACAATTTTAAAGATCAAAACTTCTTTGAGATTTGGAGCAGCCCTAATGGACATTTTATCAATGTTGGCAGAGTTATCTTTCTAATTCATATTTGTTGGCTGTATTGATTTATAATGTAATTCACATCTTCTCAAAGTAATCTGTTTTTCAATTTCGCAGAGGAAATATTGCAGGGTGTTGCTGCAGGTGTTGATCTCTTTGACTCGACGTAGGTAGCTCAGTTAACTATGTATTATCATCATATACCTCTCTTTTGCCTTCCCTAATCATTTGAAGTTTTATGTTACTTGTTGCAGGTATATATACCATCTTACACTTGGAGGCTTTGCACTCACCTTTCCGCTGGATAGAATGGAGAAAAATGCATCCAATATCGCATCAAGTGATGCAGGAAGTGACCTCAGAAAAATTAGTCTGCGAGCAACAATATTTAGGTACTTTACAAGATATCTTACTACTTTAAATTATAATGCTCTTGCCGAGAAGGTAAAAGTTGATAGTCTCATGTTAAGCTATGTTAGTTTTTATTCATATAAGTTGTATATTTCGTAGAGGTTGGTCTATGCTTCTATAAATTTTTCCATTATCGAGGATGTTCAACATAAAATATTGGTTTCTTGCATTAGCTTTTAATTTTTTTCCCTTTAACCACATTTAAGTCTTTCAGTGATCTACTAAATGTTGTTTACACTTGTAACTTAGTGCTTTGAATATAGCATCAAATCAATTGTTTCTGTTGATTTTCTTTTTGCTTCTCTTGCAATGCAATAGATTGGAGGTGGTACTTATAATGTCTATTGTCTATTTAGGTACATAATCTGCTTATCATTTCTCATTTTTGAAAATTCAAACTGTACTTTCCAATTATATTTTGAGTATCTTGGTGTCCCATTCTAAATCGATTAGACACATGAAGGAGTCTAGTTTGCAACATATATTGGGATCTATAGTAACCATACATCAGACTATGTGTGTGTCTATGGGATTTTATTGCTTTCTTTTTATGGGATTTTATTGCTTTCAATTATGAAATTTGGTAAAATTTTACATTATTCTATCAACAATCTCATTTCTTGTGGCTTTTACTTTATTCAGGAAAGATACAACACCGATTGTTGAAGGCTGCAAGTGTTATACATGCCAAAATCATACCCGAGCCTACATTAATCATCTGCTCAACGTTCACGAAATGTTGGCGCAAATTCTGCTGGAAATGTACAGTCCTTTTCTTTCCTCCCATGAGATTATCATGCTGATACAAATTTTGTTCTATATCATTCTTATATTTATTGATACTAACTAATTTCGAACGATGTCTTTATCATAATATGTTCCTTACTGTGGAAAACAAACTAATCTTTCTTGTTGGGTTTTCGCCATGAAAATAACCACGGGTTTATCATTTGATGTTGCAGACACAATACCCACCATTTTCTGGGTTTTTTCCGATCAATAAGGGAAGCAATTAAGGAAGGTCGATTCGAGGAATTTAAGAAGGATTTTGTTCAATCTAGATGTGATCAACTTGCTGTAGCTGCCTCAGATTTGAGCTTGAGCGAGATGAGTCTTGTTTGATTAAAAGACATTTTCTTGTGAGAATTTGTAAACTAGGGACGACTGCTTCTGAAGTAACATGACAATATATATACTTAAATCCAATTTTGAAGTCAATACAATTAGATATTTACTTGCAGGTTTGCCAGTGTCAACTTGCATTTTCACTTAACATGGCTAAAGAGAGATTCTCTCTCAACACGAGCAAAACAAAATGTCGAAAAACGAAAGCAGTTTCTGATTTAATTTATGTGCAAGATGTTGCAGGTAAAGAAACTTTAAAATTCTTTGGCATGGATAAGATCCTAGCACTCTTCTGACAACTCCATTGACTCTACTTCAACTTTCAATAAATTTTTGACAAAATGGTGTTTTTATTGCTACAAATGGTCTCAACTATTATTAGTTTTGGCAAATCAAAACTTGGAAAGTATCAAATTACAAACTACGAAGTGTTGAACTTGACTAGTTTTGTCCTAAGGAGACGGTTCTGATTAAACAGCACCAAGTTGTTGACTCCAAAAATTAAAAACCAGTTAAATTTAATAATCCCAATTGAAAGTCAAGTTGTTGCCTGCAGCCTATAAACTTAGACAAAGAAGAGCAAAGAAGCAAGCCAATCTCTCAAAGAGTCATGGGAAAAGGGAAAACAATCTCTCAACTTCCTCATGAAATAACAGTAAATATACTGTCTAGGCTACCAGTTAAATCTCTGCTTCGGTCTAAGTGTGTATGTAAGCCATGGCGAACTTTGATCTCTGATCCTCATTTTGCCAAGCTGCAACTTGCCCAATCACAAAAACACAGCTATAATATCAACCCCAACCGAATCCTCCTCTCGTGTAATCCGCCTCTTTCGATAGACTATGAAGCCTATAATGGTGGTGAAGATGACAACAAAGTGATAACAACACAGCTTGAGTATCCATCAGCAGCTTTAGAAGAATTTGTTGTTGACTTAGTGGGGTCTTGCCATGGCTTGGTCTGTTTGCTCCTTGATGATGGTGGCCAGTTCATTATATGGAATCCATGTACCAGGGAATCAAGGGCATTGCCAAAACCAAATTCTGTTCCTGATGGTATCTTCTCTTATGGTCTTGGCTATGATTCCTTGACCGATGATTACAAGCTATTAAGAGTTGGGTCATCTTCTTCTGATGTTGAAGTCTTCACTTTGAAAACCAACGTTTGGAGAAGAAGTTCAGATCTCCAACAGGGCATTGAGCTGAACGGAAATGGGATTTTCCTAAACGGATCGCTTCATTTTCTTGCGACGCAAGTAAGTGGTCCGACTAAAATCATGGTAATTGTGTCATTTAATTTAGCACAAGAGAAAATTGAAGAGGTGGTGGGAGTACCAGAACATTTGCAAGAGAAGGATTATGCAGTTTTGGGAGTTTCAGGAGATTGCTTTTGCATCTTTCTCTGATTACAGTGCAGATGTTTATGAGGGATGGGTAATGAAGGAATTTGGTGTGAAATCCTCCTGGACTAGATTGTTCCGTAACCCCATTGACCATTTCCCTGGTTACAAATATTGGCAGAATGCATATGCTATACAAAATCTGGCAAAGTTATAGATCACGATGGATGGGACTTACTCATGTATGATCCCAAGGAGCAGACTATCAAGAATTTCGCTATCGAATACGAAGACTATTTCCATCCCATTATATATTCTGAAAGTCTGGTTTCACCCAATTTTGATCATGATGCTAAATTATCAGCAATCTAACAATAAAGTGGATCCAAAGGATTCTCAGTTGAATTGTATCCAAGCTACAAGCAAACTTTTGTTTTGCCATAGGTATAATAAGTCAGTACATCAACATAAGCCTCCAGTTTAATTAGCGTTCCTGAAAAATTATAATCAAAAGATGATTCAGTCTTAACTGGAAAGAAAATTTTATGCAGTGCAAGTTACCAAAGGGTCAACTAAATGAAACTAAATGCGCAACACATTTTAGCTAGCAATAGCATGCATGGCCTTTCTCTATTGCAGGGAAGTGAATTTCCTATAGTAGAATGCACCTTTTTACCTACGATTTGCTAGACTGCACATCATTTAATTTTGCACCTCATATACCTCTACAATGCTAATTAAGAAATATATGCGCACATTACCCACAAAAACATTTTCAGCTAACTATTTCAACCAAATTACTTTTATATGCAAACTTAATCATGGCATTATAGAGACAGGTTAGATAAACTAATCATGAAATGCATAAATTTACCTCACAACTGAGTTAGATGCTGCCTAAAATTGGACTGGAGCCTCAGAGTTTACTCAAACCTAAATACAGCTCTATACACCCATTTTCATCTCTATTTTCTCATAGCCTATGAGTTTGAAATCAGATGCCACAACACAAAGGAATCGATATTCTTCTTCTCTGGATTGATCTTCAAAATCTGCATTTCAATATGGTAAGAAAATGCTCTAGGAGAAAAGGATTTTTATTTAGGTTGAGAGGGGCAGAGACCAAACATAGCCTCCGCCTGCAGTTAAGATTAATTCATTATACTCACTGGAAAAGGCTTCAGCAGTTTCTGAAGCTGCTCCTGCAGGGGCCTGACCTGACATGATTGCTATAAACATGGGTCTACCAAGCACGTGGATGAAATCACCTGGAACAAGATCTGTAAGAATGAAAGAAATTAATATAGGTTCCTAAAAGCATACACTTACAGATCTAGCAGTCTAATCTATTGAGAGAGGAGCAGGAAGCTGGGAGCATAGATCTAGGACCAAGTTCTGCTTTGATCCACTTTTCATTTATTTAGTTTATTTATATTTTACAAGTGCAAAGTATACATCCGAGAAAGCCACCTTACATCAATGTTACTTTCCAACATACTCAGTGTTGCTTCTTCCAACAAAACCAGAGCCCTCTGCCAGCAATAAAACTATTCAATGTGCAGGCATCTGAGCATTGATATACACAGCAGCCCACTAAAATTTAGCACCCTACATTGTAACAAGACTCTCTTCTAGGTCAAAAATAATTACAGGCATCCATCTACTCCAACTTATTCTAGAAATTAAATCATGCATCCATAAATAGTATTGGTCTCAATGACAACATACCACAAACATGAGCAATCGTGTATGTCAACAGACCATAAGATGCAATGTTAAATGGCACCCCCAAGCCCATGTCTGCAGAGCGCGGATACATTTGACATGATAACTCCTCATTGGCTATATAGAACTGCATGAAATTCACATTGGAAAGGATTAAACTTATTACAAAAAATGAGTAAGAAATAACTTCACTACTTGATAGTTAATTAATAATAACCTGAGCAAACATGTGGCAAGGAGGAAAAGTGCCATCAGTTTCAGATCAGATAGATTCCAGGAGAGTATGATTCTTCTATCATTTGGATTATTCTTAATCTTGTCACTAACATCTAACAATTGATTAAATCCCCAAATAGCCCATTTTGTCACCTCACATTCTGCCATTAAGTGAAGCATATCCTTCCAGCAAAAATTCTTCATTAATACTTGTACTTGTATAGCAAAAGGACACATTCTTTAATGGCATGAGAAATTATTCTAAATTCCATGCATAATGATTACAAGTCCTGAGGTGAAACAACTGCATTCCAATTTCCATGTCCTCTTTAGAGCCTGTTTGTCATTATCCGAAACCAAAATTCACATTCCCATCTGCTTGATTTTCCAAGTTCCAACCTTCAGTATTGATGATCAAGAAAGAAGACAGAAGACTTAACATATACGGGCAAGTCTTTGCAACTAATATGTGCACCAAATCCATTTTACAAATTTCAGAAAACACCTAAAACCTTCAGTATTGTCCATTTTACGGACATATTTACCATCGTACTGCTTTCATATAAATAAAAGTGTAGACAATTCCTATCAGAATGCTCTCCAAGGAGAAATCGTATGAAATCTATTCAATTATGTAAGAAAAATACCTAAAACCCTAAGATTAAGAAAGAATAGCATCAGCAATTCAGCATGAAAGAAGAAAAAGGATACATACCTCTCATGGCTGAGTCTTAAGCTTCAACTGCTTTTTTCCGATCGGCGGAGCGGGGGAATCCTTGCCTTCCGATAATGACAAACAAACGAGGAGATGTGATCGATCGAGTCTTCCATTCCAGCCCAGCCTCCAGGGGTTTTACCTTTATTTACCAGGTTTAAGTTCGGGTCGGGTATGTTTAGGGTTAGTTTGAAATTTAAACAGCAAAGCAGAAATTAGTACAGCTGGCCAGGCCTGGGTATTTCCCTCGCAGATTAACAACGGCTATTTCCCTCCTAAACGCTGAACCGATATTAAGTCTATAAATAAGCAACTAAAAGACCTCACTTTAACTCTTTTGATTGCTAAAACAAATCAAATCATCCTCTCCAAGAAACAAGAAAAGCTCTGGTTTTTTTGTTTCCAGAAAAGAATCGAAAGAAAATTTCCTTTTTTTGTTGCCAAAAAGCCCTCTTTTGTTTTTGTTTTCTCCGGAAAAGAATCCTCACCGACGATACGATGCCGTTACAGTCGTTACGGCCAGGGTTTCGATTCAGTCCCACTGGGGAAGTGGTTTTGCAGTGCTATCTTAGGGATGCCATCAACGGACAAAACCTACCTTCCGATATCTTTACAGAGGCCGATCTCTATGGCGACAAAGAACCATGGAAACTTTTCAACCCAAATCACTCCCACCCCTACTGGGTATTCACCCATTTAAAGATGAAACGGGATTCTGTTTCTGTTGCCAAACAAACAACGACGAAGAAGAAAGGGAAAGGGAATTCTAAGGCCAAAAAGAACAGAGAAGAAGAGGAAGAAAAGCACGATCGCACCGCCGGCGGTGGCTCTTGGAAAGGTCGATCCGTCCATGATATTCTGAGTTCTGATGATGGAGAGAAATTAGGGTTTGATAGAGAGTATAAATTCAAACTAAACCATGACGATGAGGGCAGAGGATCAAACCCCAATTCCAATGGCAATTGGATTATGCATGAGTTCTCCATCAAAGGCTGTGATTTAGTCATTTGTGAGATTAAGAATTTGAAACGTAAGCGAAAAGGTACAGAGAGGGATTCTCATGATCTTGATGATGACTCTAGGGTTTCAAAGAAACTAGATGTTGGTGATCGTGATCATCAATTGCAAGTCTGCGCCATAACCGAAGAACAAGCTGGGCTTGTTGATACCCCTCTCCCTGATGATGATGATGATTTCCTGAAGAAACTAGATGTTGGCGATCGTGATCATCAATTGCAAGTCTGCCCCATACCCGAAGAACAATCTGGGCTTGTTGATGCCCCTGTCCCTGATGATGATGATGATTTCGTGAATAGCTTATTAAATTCGGAGTGGGATTGGAATTTTATTGCAAGTGATCGGGAGTTCTCTTCTCCACTCCAACAACAACAACACATCCCATTAGTGTTTTGACCTAGCTCTTATAGAGAAACAGAGTTTTGTTTTGTTTTAAATTCTTTTAGTACAATTGTACAAACACAACACAACACAACAGAGTTGATGGATGTCTTAATTAGGTTGAGTTACAATTTTTTTTTGTTTTAAATTCATTGTTCATGATATTCAAATCCCTTGAAGATAACAATTGTAAAGTGTTATATGATCTTTGAAATCTGAGAAATCTAAGTGTTTGTTTGCTTCTCTTAAATGTTCTTGCACTTTGTTAATTGCTTCATACAGAAGAACAATGCTTTGTTTTCTGTTGAAAAATTCACAATCATTCTATATGTTCCTTCTTATTTTAAGTTTCCATCGACTATTGTATGTAGAAACATCACTTGGTGATTGCGCTTCCCTATCAACGATTCCCCTCAGTCATAGGCAATTAAGAAAATAACTTATCGAAAGGATTAAAAGAAGTTCCTGTTAATGGGATCAGCAGAGGCATATAAAGAAAAGAAAATGATCAAACTTGGAAGCTTTTCTTAGTTATTATAAGTATAATAATATATTTCACACCTTAGTAAGGTTAATCAGCTGACATACATTCAAGAGAATATACATGGATACATCAATTTCAAAACTAAATGCCGTTTTAGCAATGATCAGCTGTGTCAATTCTACCACAAACAACATAGACAGATTAGTTTTTTACAACGCCTGCTCTGCATCTACATCCTCCTCAGGGGATCCTGGTCGATGGGCAAAGGCATGACCTCTTCCCTTGAAGATTACCACCTTGGATCCCCTGCCAGTGCCCTTCTCAAACTCATTCAAAACGCTAACCGGACAAAGAGGGTTGTTGTCCCCTGAAATGAACAAGACAAGCACCTTTACTTTCGATGCTGCTGATAGATCCATCCTGATACCATAAGATGAGACAGCAGTGCTAAAACAACCACCCTCATCTACAGCTAAAACGTCTATCACTCGATCACCCCCAAAGCAAAACCCCATAATACCAAGTTTCTTTGAAAGTCCTGCAGCTGTAAATTCATCAACCATCCATTTTGTTGAGGTTTCAATGTCTCTTGCAACCCTTTTAGGATCTTGGCTAGCCAGCCATTGTGCAAACATGGCTTTTGGCTGCCCCTTTCCCCAGGGATCACCACGAAACAGGTCAGGAACAAGGACACTGCAAAATTTCATTTAAACATGAGGATTGGTGTCTCATCTCAACTACTAGTTGCTAGTCTATATTCCAAAGATCTCAGAGAGAACAGAAAATAGAGAAATCTCAAATCCAAGTAAAGTTCACAAGTTCAGAGAATGAAAATAGTATGTGAATCTTAAATTAAAGAAAGGATTAATAAGCATGAGGGTAAGAATTCATACTTGTAACCATGGCAGGCCACTTGGTTAGCAAAATCTCTTGTGGCAGAATCTTGGAAACCCAAAGATATCAGTTAAGAGCAAAACACCTGTTCCATTATTATTCTTCACTGCCTTTAACAGAAAAGCTTGGATGTTGTCATCATCCCCTTCACCAATGGAAAGCTCCACCCCATTCACCAACTCACATGCTTCATCATCAATGTCATTTTCCACTTCCACTGCACTACACCTTACCCTTTGACCTCTCATCTTTCCTGATGATTTCTGGCAGTTTAAATTGCATTTTCTCTGAACACAAACTAAAACTTTACAGTCAGAATTTGCAGATATACTATTGTTTGCTTCATACCATCAAAGTTGATCTTCATTTCATTGAATCCACCAGTTGCATCTTCAACATCACTGGAATTCAATGTTAATACAAAGCTAGCTGTTTCTCCTGGTGCTCTTACTGCATTCCCCATGGAATTCATTATTTCTAGATCCCCAAATAGCCCATTTTGTCACCTCACATTCTGCCATTAAGTGAAGCATATCCTTCCAGCAAAAATTCTTCATTCATACTTGTATAGCAACATGACACATTCTTAATGGCATGAGAAATTATTCTAAATTCCATGCATAA
>AWWV01006715.1:0-11339 GCA_001974805.1 Corchorus capsularis
AGAATATCAAGGCTTAACTAAATACTTGGCCCAAAATGGCATTACCCAACGAAGTTCTTGCCCTCACACACCTGAACAAAATGGGTGTGCCGAAAGAAAACACCGCCATGTCGTTGAAACCGGGCTAGCCTTAATGTATCACGCAAGTGTCCCTTTAAAATATTGGGCTTATGCCTTTGATGCCGCAGTCTACATCATAAATAGACTACCGACACCAAAACTTCAAAATAAAAGCCCCTTTGAAACCATTTTTCATGACAAACCACAATATGATTCCATGCGTACTTTTGGGTGTCTTTGTTACCCTTGGCTCCGCCCGTATGTTCAACATAAATTTGCGCCACGGTCCACAAAGTGTGTCTTCCTGGGATACAGCAAAATTCACAAAGGGTACAGGTGTCTTGATTTTGAATCTGGTAAAATTTATGTCTCACGCTATGTTGTGTTTGATGAACAGGTTTTCCCTTTCCAAGTGGGTATTGGACCGGTGGCACCATCTGCTACGACAAAAATAAATTGGATTGCACCCATGGCTATTTCAAGAACCGAAAATCCAATTTCTAATACACTTGCCGCAAATTCAACACATATTACACCAATTACTCAACCCAAAACACCAAACCCAAGCCAATTACCCATGGCCCAAACCGAATTACAAAACCCAAATCAAGCCACAAATCAAACATTAGCAAGCCCAATACAAAGCCAACCCACTTCTCCTAAACAAACACCAACCGAAACCCTTAATCATAAAAATACACAAACACCATTAGCCAAACAAAATCAACCTGTAACCAACTTTGAACCGTCTTCACCTCAGGCGACATCACCAGGTCTTTCTCTGGTGGTTGATTTATCAAAATTCAATACACAAAAGCCCTTGTCGACGGCCAAGACTCATCATATGGTTACTCGCTTACAAACGGGTAACCTGAAGCCAAAACCGAAAGCCGCCGTTCATGTTGCCGGAAATCTTATTGAGCCGACCTCTGCCTCTCAAGCGTTGAAGATACCAGAATGGAGACACGCAATGGCAGAGGAATATAATGCCTTAATTCAAAATGGAACTTGGGAGTTGGTTCCACGACACACCGCCCAAAACATTGTCGGTTGCAAATGGGTATTTCGGATAAAAAGGCGAAAGGATGGCAGTATTGACAGATTCAAAGCAAGACTCGTCGCCAAGGGATTCCATCAGAGGCCGGGTCTTGACTACAACGAGACGTTTAGTCCGGTAATCAAACCCCAAACCATCCGACTAATTCTCTCTTTGGCAGTACAACAAAACTGGCCTATTAAACAATTAGATGTCTCCAACGCCTTCCTTCATGGTAAAATGGATGAAACAGTGTTCATGGAGCAGCCTACTGGTTTTGTCGACAATCAGAATCCAACACATGTGTGCAAATTGCTCAAATCCCTCTACAGCTTAAAACAAGCACCACAGGTATGGTTTAAGTGCCTCACTGATAAACTGCTGCAACTTGGTTTCATAGCATAAAAAACAGACTCCTCCTTATTCTTTTATGTCAATGGTGCTCAAAGAATATATTGCCTCATTTACGTTGACGATATTCTACTCACTGGCTCAAACCAGACAGTTCTTTCCTCACTAATCCAATCATTGCAGCAAACTTTTGCTCTAAAAGATCTCGGCAACCTAAGCTATTTTCTTGGCATAGAGGCACATCGTGATCTGACTGGTATGACTCTGACTCAAGAAAAATATATTGGTGAGTTGCTTGCAAAAGCCAAGATGACACAGGCCAACTCCATCTCTACTCCTTCTTGTACGCAACACAAAATGGCACAAAATGATGGAAATCCATTCCATGATCATACTTTATACAGAAGCATTGTTGGCGGGCTACAATATCTGTCAATAACACGCCCGGACATCACCTATGCTGTGAATAAAGTTTCACAATACATGCAGAATCCCTTGGACACTCACTGGGCAGCTGTGAAACGGATATTGCGTTATCTCGTTGGTACCAAGCAACATGGTCTGCGCATCAATAAGCTTTCGAATTCTCAAGTAAGTGCTTACTCTGATTCAGATTGGGGGGGTTGTTTGGACGACCGAAAGTCCACCACTGGTATAGCTATCTTCTATGGTAATAACCTAATTTCATGGACCTCGAAAAAGCAACGCACAGTGTCCAGGTCTTCAACAGAAGCTGAGTACCGGGCATTAGCAACAGCCACAAATGAAGTATACTGGCTGCAAAGTCTTCTTCAAGAAATCGGGTATCCACTCATCTCCAAGCCAGTCCTTTGGTGCGATAACTTGAGTGCCACTTATCTCACAGTTACGCCAATTTTTCACTCCCGATCGCGTCATTTGGAGATAGACTTCCATTATGTTCAAGATAAAGTCCTGAAGAAGGAACTTCAGGTTCGCTACATATCAACAAATGACCAACTGGCAGATGTGTTGACAAAGTCACTTCCTCGGGCACGTTTTCAACTCCTCAGGAACAAGCTACGAGTTCTCTCTAGTTCTCCCAGCTTGAGGGAGAGTGAGAAGGCAGATTAATGTTTATCTGCTATTAGCCTTAGCTTATTCTTCTCACCCTTTAGCTTCATCCGATTGTCTCTTATGTTTCCTTGTCATTGTAAACTTCTCTTGTATAAATACCCTGACTTAATCTCAATACAATTAACCTTTGCAACCTTTACACCTATAACTCACAGATGCAAGACACAACCCAACAAACTCGTCAACAATGGAGAAGTTTAAAACAAGCAAAATTCAAGTGGGTCGCAGAACATCAATGAAGTTGCTTCTTATTTCTACTTCTCTTTAAGATCCAAAAACCATTTTAACCAAAAATTTAACAATCAAACAAAGCAATACTCTAACATTGGAACTTTAGTAGCACTGTAGCATGACTTAATCAATGCTTGCCTAATGCTTTGAACCAAATTAACAATCAATCTTAGTCCCATATCTATCATACATCACAGAAAGTCATGCCTCTGAATGATCATCTAATAGCTACTCAATTGCTTACCAAAACACAATACATTTTTTCAAGCAACAGAGGTAACTTATATAGAAACAAAAGGGCATAATCAAAGCACATAAAAAGGAGATACAAACCAAATGAACCGTAAGAATTGAATCCAAAAACAATAGAAACAAATTGAACCGTAAGAGATGGATAAGTGACAATTAATGAAATGCCCAAATCAAATATGCCGCAGATGAAACAAACCAGAAAAATTCACTTCATACCAGTATTTTAACAATATATGTTTCTAATTAGATAGGATCAACTAGAAAAATTGAGTTACATGTTCAACCGAGAAGATGTCCTCAACTTGACATGGATGAGGAACTTGAGAGCTCAGAGGAGGGATTCGATGGGATCCCGGCGTTGAAGAAATCCGGTGGGGAAGCTTTGGGCGGCCTGTTGCTCTTGGTGGAGGACGGGCATGGCTGCTTCCAGATCCACAGTTCGTCGGTTTCATTTGGGAGAATCGAAGAAGAGGAGAGGAGATTTTGAAATTTTGATCGAGAGGTTTGAGAGGATTGACTTGAGCCCGATACTATTTTCCCACATTTTCTCCGATTTTCCTCTGAGTTTTTTGGGGAAAATGGGGAAAATTTTTATTTAGTGATTTTACCCCCAATTTTCCCTAGCAACCAAACTTAATTAGGGAAAATGTAGGAATTTATTTTCTTTTCCCTATAACTTTTCCTACTTCCAAACTGACCCTAAGGGGAACTCCTCGGCTTGATCATATGTCTCCATATCTTGTGTCACTTTGTAATAATCAAGAGGCTGAAATGAGAGGCTACGGAAACATTAGGAAATATATAAATGAAACTATATATATATATATATAGTGGAATTATACCTAGTTAACGTTTCTGTTTTCTACTTATGGGCGTTTCCCACCCCATCAATCCTTGTGAGGGTTTGGCCAATGTGGAAATAACCCAAAACCAAGCCTTTGCGAGGATCGTGAGGTCGGAAAACTCCCTTAAGAAGAAACAGAGCGTTGGCTATGTATTTTTCCACCATAGTTTCATTTATATGTTTCTCAATGTTTTTGTCACCTCTCAACATCTTGGTTATAACAAAGCGCCACACATTTATGGTAGTTCGTTTAAAATATATTGCGGATTGTGGTTCATGCATGTTGTTCAAGACTCACCAGTTTTACCAATATAGGTTAGTGTCTGATTCTGTTTTTTTTTGGAGAAACTTTCACTTTTCAATTTGAGTTTTGAAATGAAATATTGTTTAATTAAACTGCTTTTTCCTTTTAATTTTTTTTTCTCAGGTACAACCCTATAACTAGCTTAGATTCTGGCTTAGATATTCTAATGTTGTTGCTTAATTTATGATGTATATTGATCTTCTACTTGAAATTATCTCAGCATCCTTAATTAATAATGGCCTTATACAATTACTAAGTTAAAATTTTCAGGGGTATGAGTTTTAATTTTTTTTGGTTAACGAGTATGAGTTTTATTTGGTACTCTGTTTTCATTATTAGTAAAATTTCTTTCTTGAGAGTTTCATTGACAATTTCGTTGATTAACCAAACACATTAAAACATATATTTGATCAAACAAGGGAAGGGAAATCATCCAGAATCTTATAGGATCAAAACTTTTAGTTAAGAATTTTGGTCTAGCAAAATCTCTCACATTATCATGGGACATGGTTAAGGTATCTTTTTCAGATTCTGCCATTTTATATAACTCATTGTTCCAATTTGTGATGATTTAAAACAAACAACTTCAGGTCATTTTAACATTGATTTTTAAAATTGTTGCTTCAATGACCTTTGATTGGCACAAAGTATTCCCTTGTTCCACAAAAACCAGAAAAAGAAAAACCAAACTCCAAAAGCTAATTCTGGGAAAATGTATTGAAAGCCATGACGGATTGGGTCTGAGGAAGCTGTGTTTGAGAAACTGCAAGAACAGAGAAACATAAGAACAAGACAGAATCAGCAGTTTAAGCGATGAGTCACTTATCTTTTGGATTGACTCAACGGGGCAAATTTCAACAATACAAAATTCCTGATACTTTCCTAAGCTTCAATTAGTAGTAGGCCAGAAAGCAGATGATAAATTTTCTTTTCGGAATTCTCAAGGACAATCAAATGAATAAGAAGAGCTTGAATTTTGCAGCATTTCCTTCCAAGTCTGAGTTCCATAAGCGCTTGAAAAATGACCCCAGCCATACAAACCAATAAATGAAGAAAACTCCCACCAATTTTTCAGGATCATGGAAGCTGCAGACAAGGATGAAATTCCTCTTCATCATTATTATCATAACAAATTAATAAATCCCAGTACCATGGAAGCAAAATTCAATCAATATACCACCCAAGTTGTTGAAGAAATAATTAATAAATCCCTTCATCATTATCATAAATACTCCATAAATAGCCCTCAAAGTTGAATGACATGGGCTTAAGTTGCTCTGGTGGTGGACTTGGACCCAGTACCTTAACCGGAATTGGAATTGGAATTGGACTTGGACCTAATTCCTAAAAAAAATAACCCCTTCGACATAAATCTTTCACATCAACTCAGGGTTATTGTTTAAACAATTTGATCAACCAAGTTCTTCACAGGCGTTACCCCACTCCAACCTCGTTAAGGTTAATTTGCGTCCAGGATCGTTCTCGTTATCATTTCCCAGATGAACCAAGGTTTACTTTGGAAGGGCTGATCGCTTACGCTGTTAATCACAATGTCCAACAACTCGCCTTTCAGTCAATGGATTTAAGCAACAACTTTACCGTGCCTGAGAGCTTCTCTAATTGTAAATCACTAACAGCTCTCGAATTCGATCATTGTAAATGGCATAATTTCACATTTCTGGAATTACCAGCTCTTAAGTCTTTGCGTTATGATTCTGTTGAGATGACCCAAGATTTCTTTAACAATCCAAAGACTTTGTTACGTTGCCCAAATCTTGAAACTTTGCAACTTATTCTTTACCAGATTGGGGCGGCCGGATGGAAGATGGAACTTTATTTATCAGTACTCCTAATCTGAAATGGTTGGAGCTTTCTTTTCTTCCATATCTACCACTACGGAATCCTTATATCCGGTTTTATTTAAGTTGCAACGTTGATAAAGTTGTGATCGATGCTCCTTGGCTCGTGAGTTTTAAGTATAAGGGTACTCCTCCTGTAGTCTGCTCATCTCATGACCACTTTGATTCTATTCATGATGTCTATTTTGATATATACGAAACGTATGGATCCATCGCCGGAAATGCTTATGTTCAATTGATCCACACTCTTACCAAGTTTCGTCATATGAAATCTCTCACGTTATCATCCCTTGAGATAATTTTCTAATGAGACAAACTCAGATTTTGACTGTATAATTAGTATAGATAAATTGGAAGACACATCGATTGTGACTGACTCTAATTCAAATAACTTATTGAAGTGATACGAAGAACCTAATAGATCTATAAATTTTAGAGACATTATTCAGAGAAAAAAAGTGAAAAAAAAAAAAACAAAATACAAAATCAAGTTCCTCCTCTCGACAAAATAATCAAGGAATAAAAACGATAAACGAAGACCTTATAATAATGTATACGAACTTTGAGGAGAAACTGTATTATACTTATGATAATGTATATATATGGAATACTTGGAATAAAATAAAATAATAATCTTCTTCAAAAAATAATAATAATAATAATCTGTTCATAAATAGCCGAATGGCATGGGCTTAACTCTTAAGTTGTCTTGACCGACCCTATAGGAATGGACTTGGACTTGGACCTAGTACCTTGACCGAAATTAGAATTGGACTCGGGCTTAATTCTGAATAAAAATAGATATATCTAAATAAATACAGATATAAATCGTTCACATAACTCTAGGGTTAAAAGCAACAAAAACCCTCTTCTAAAAAGAAGTATAGAACCTCTAAGGCTGCTGTTCAAGGGAAATATGTCGACGAAGCCGACTTTGGTGATGAAAATTTCAGGGGAAGAAGCGAAAGAAGACAGAATCAGCAGCTTATGCGATGATATTATCCATAAAATCATGTCTTTCATGAACACAAAATATGCAGTTCAAACCTGCGTTTTGTCAAAGAGATGGAAGCCGGTCTGGAAATCTCTTCCTTACCTTAACTTCAGTTGCGAATTCAAATTAACGCGTTCGAAATTAGGGTTCCCGAACACGGGAGAAAAGCTCGAGGAACAGTATTCTTCTTTGAACAATTTAATTAGCCAGGTTCTTATCAGGCGTTACCAATCCAACCAGCTCGTTAAGGTTTGCTTCAAAGATGAATACCATTTGCCTAGAGAACATTTTATCCAATTCCGATGTCGAGCAAAGTTTATTGTAGAAGGGTTGATCGCTTACGCCGTTAATCACAATGTCCAACAACTCAGCCTTGGGTCAATGTGTTCGTCCAACTTTTCCATACCTGAGAGCTTCTCTACTTGTACATCACTAGAAGCTCTCCAACTCCATGACCTTTCTATGAAAAATTTCAAATTTCTGTTTTTGCCAGCTCTGAAGTCTTTGCATTTTAGTCTTGTCCAGATAACTGAAGATTTCTTTTACAATCCAACGACTTTGTTAGGTTGCCCAAATCTTGAAACTTTGCAACTTATTGATATTTTACCACGTCCACGTTATGAACGTGAGGAAGAAGATAAAACTTTTTTTATTAATGCTCCTAATCTGAAAAGGTTAGAACTTTCTTTTATAATACGTTGGCGTATTCTATGCGAAGTTGATAAGTTTGTGATCGATGCTCCTCGGCTCATGAATTTTAAGTATAAGGGTCCTCCTCCTTTAGTCTGCTCATCAAATGACTTTGCTTCTATTCATGATGTTTATTTTGATATATATATAAAGCGTATAAATCCATCACCAGAGGTGATTGTGTTCAATTGATCCACACTCTTAACAAGTTTCGTCATCTGAAATCTCTCACGTTATCATCCAAAACTCTTCAGGTAACTTCTTCTTCTAATTCCCATTTAATTCATTTATATGTATATATATATATATATATACTACTAGGTTTTGAATCTGCAGTAATGATCCTTCCATTATGGGGTTGCAGGCATGTATATGATATATCTCATCCCTTGTCATGTGTTCATGATTTTTTATTATTAAACCTTATATTAATTAATGTCAAATTGTTTTCTCAAATGTTTTATGCAATCTAATCTCCTAATAATAACCATTTGTTATATATGTCTTAAAGGCTCTCGCTGCGTTTCCTACCATGCTGAATGAAAATCACTCCCAAATTGTTAATTTGAAGTATGTAAAGGTAATTTATCCTGGACAATGGCAGCCAACCATAGACAATAAAATACCTGGATGTGTCTTGAACTACTTTCTCGACGGTTCCACGGCCATGTTGTTGGAATTATGAGAATAATTAGGTAAGGGAAATGTATATATGAAACCTTTCTTTTACACTTTCATATATTCTTTATGCATATTGACTCTAAATATGGATATAAGTTTTTTCTTAATTAAGGCTTTTCTTTTGTAATTTCTAGGTACATATAACAAAGTAGCAGCCTTTGGAAACATGCAGGATGGAGATTAGGAATTATATATGGGATTTGTCAGAAACTTAGGCTATGTATGTTTGCTAATGGAGAACATTCTCCATTTTCCATCTCCAAAAATATCAAAGAAAATAGGTAGTACCACAACATGTGTCAATGCAAACAAGCATATTTTTAGAGAATGAAGATAACAATGGAGTGAAAATCTCAAAATAAAATAAACATGTTCTTCATTTTCCTTTCCATTGTCATCTCCATTCTCCAAAAATATACTTGTTTTCATTGATACATGTTGTGTCAATACCTATTTTCTTTGATATTTTTGGAGATGGAATATGGAAAATGTTCTCCACTATCAATTATAGCCTTATAATTTTGCATCTTTTGGTACTCGGTGTAATGGCTTGTTTACTTTATATATATATGGAGCTAATCTAAATGTGAGGGAACTATGGCTGTTTAGTGTTTACATACATATATATATATATATATATATATATATGTGTGTGTGTATATATATATATATAGAATTGAGTCTGTTTTCCACAGGCAGAATATGCTCCAACAAACCTTTATTTGTATATTTTATTTGATATCATGCATGTGCTCTAATTCTGATAACAGCATGATGCTTCTAATAGGATTTTCACGAACACCTATTTCTGGCTGGCCAAGTAATCTACTGTCACAGCCCTAAAGACGAAATCATGACCTAATCTAAATGTGAGGGATCACCTATGGCTGTTTATGTTATCTTGTTGAAATTGAAATTACATATAAGACATATATATGTACCATGAATCCATGGCAATCAATGTCTTGCAGTGGTATTTTCAAGCATATGATAGTGTGTCAGATTAGCAGAATTGACTATTTTCACAGATTTATATATATAGAATTGAGTCTGTTACAAGGTACACAGGACCCACGTTCCTCATCGGGGATGTGAAGAAAGGGAACGGTTAGTTATAAACATATATGTATTAACAGTAATGGTAGTTTATTTTGCGTTGCTTCTAGCTGTTGTATTTGTTATGGACATCGGAAATATAAAAATGATATATGCAAAGTATTTAGTTGGTGTTTTTTTAAACTTAGGTCTATGCTATAAATATAAATAGTGAATGTGAATCAAAATTAGATAGACCGTCAAGCGAGACTACCAAATTTCGGAGACATTTTTGAAAACTGAAACCTCAAAATTGGCTTTTGAGTCCTTAATGAAAGTTGCAAGTCATTAAATATCTTTCAATAGACATTTGAATCACATTGATCAGACAAATAGAACAAAAAGTAAAAGAATTAAAGCTGAAGTAGTAGCATCCAATCCAGAATTTATAGCATAAAGCATAAAAGTATGGAGATCATTTGATAAATAATTCAGGGAAAAAACATTTGTTTATGGAGACCAAACATAAAAATTCCCTCTTGAACTCTCCACAAAACTCATTAATCAAATTCAGCTTTCAGGTCCTTGACGAAAGTTGTAGATCATGCAATAACCTTTTAAGCGACACTTGAATAATTTCAATCGGACATGTGGATCGAAAATTATACAATATTATATAAACCGACAATCGAGACAACAAAATTTCAGAAGTATTTTTTAGAATCAAAACATTAAAATTGGCTTTTGAGCCCTTAATGAAAGTTGTAGACCATGAAATTACCTTTAAATAGACACCTCAATTACCTTAATCGGACAAATAGGAAAAAAGTAAAAGAATTAAAGACGAAACATTCAATCTTCCAATCCTTAATTGTAAAGGATTAATTGTAAAGGATTAGAAAGCATATTGGCAAAAAAAAATAGCATAAAACATAAAAGTATGAGGATCATTTAATAAATAATCCAACAAAAAAATGATTTGTTTATTGAGTGTCCCACCAAATAGTAACTTTATCCTAAAGTTCCCAAAACACCTTCAATAATCAATAATAATAACGAAAATACCGAGCATGAAAGTACCGAAATACTCCTGACAATTTGTTCTTGGGTAAATGTGGTGCATCTGATAGCTGGACAAAAGGATAATTCCATTTTCAACTTTAATATTTATATATATACACACACACGAGAAGGATAGCTCGCGCTGGCGCATCGAGCATTTTGAAATTTGAATTGTTAAATGTTGCTTTTATATGAATTGCCTTCAGTTTGGTGTTGTCAAGGAGTAGCAACAGTTTAGTAATATAAAGGAGTAGGAAAAGTTGAGTAGCAAATTTCTAATGCAATAGATTGATTCATATGCGCTATGCTCTACATTGAGTAAAATGTAAAGAGGAAGTCTTAGGATGAATTTGATTCTATTGAATCATTCTAGTAAGTACATTGTTGCAAAGGCATAGCATTTTTGCTAAAAATAACCGCTTCAAAGTTCACATATGCTTAAACTGAAAAGATAATTAAAATCCATAAATATTTACTATAATTTAAAAAGTAAATAACATAAACACTGAAATTGAAAATATAAAGCTTGGAGTTGTGGCTTGCTTTCCTTCACAACCCTGGTTGCTTGCTGCTATTACCTGATGGATTTGCTTTTAAGTTGGTGCGACCTTATCATCCTGTTTTAGTCTTTTCTCACATGGCTAATTACTAAAAAATCCTACTAATCCTAAGAGGCTTGTTTACAATACATTGGCTTTGTGTGTAATTTTAGAATTAGAATGCAATTAATAGTTTTCCCACCATTTTTTCCCTTGCATTAATGTTTTAGCCTTAAGTTCCCAGTTTTAATGTTTTCCCTTGCCATTGTTTTGCATTCATGATGACAGGCCCTTCGTATTCCGAAA
>AWWV01006716.1:0-26649 GCA_001974805.1 Corchorus capsularis
AAAGGCAATGGAAAATTAAAATTGAAATTAAAATCAAAGGGCCTATCATCATGAATGCACAATAATGGCAAGGGAAAACATTAAAACCGGGAACTTAAGTCTAAAACATTAACGCAAGGGGAAAATGGTGGAAAAACTATTAATTGCATTCTAATTCTAAAATTACATACAAAGCCAATGAATTGTAAACAACCCTCTTAGGATTACTAGGATTTTTTAGTAATTAGCCATGTGAGAAAAGACTAAAACGGGTCGATAAGATCGCACCAGGTTAAATGTTAGAAGAAGCGTTTAGTAATTTCACGTTGTTGAAAATAATATGTAGAATATATATAATATCATGCATGCTCAATTCTGATAACAACATGACACTTCTAAAGGCCCATTTGGTTCGCGATCATCTTGGGATATATACGGGTATGCTGCCAGATGCCCACGCGATGACCGCGTTTGGTTCCTATAGCGATTGGCATCGAAGATACCCACACGATGGCCAGATGCACCATGATTCCCGTGGTGTGTCCAACTCGCAGGAATCATGATACCCACCTTGCACGGTAGGAATCAAAAATGGCCGGTTATCTCACTAAATGGGTCTTTTATCTCTCTCCAATTGTATCCTCATCATATTTTAAATATTCCGAAAAGTCCAACCAAATAATAAAAGCCGATCAGACCAGAATTATGCATGTTTTTATGGTCATTTTCCTATGCTTTTGAATATATTTATGTCAGATTTTGCCTTATAATGCTTACATTTGTGGTTGTAGATGTTGAAGAGGTAGAATGTGCTAATATGTTGATTTAGGCACTTTTTGGAGCTATTTTGATTGATTTTTGGCAGAAAGGTTTTTCATGGATTTTCTTTGATGAAGTTGGAGATTTCATGTTCGTGATTGAGGAGTCTAAGAAGTGAATTTTATGCTTACGGAAGTCCAAAAGTTGAAAGCTACAAGATTTCAAGGCAAAGGAGTAAGAAGAGTTCAAGTTGCAAGAAGACATGTCGAGCCATCAGGAGGACATGGGTGCTCAGGCTTATCACGTGAGGACATGGATGCTCAGGCTTGAAGACACCTACAAGTGTCGTTGGTGCGCGCGCTGACATGCAACCCGACTCCAAGTTGATGTGTTTAGCGTAATTTCGGTGATTGGAGATAGGCCAGACCTGGAGGACGAAATTCAACCCAATTGAAAAAGGTTTAATCAGCCTAAAAGACTATTTTGTCCTAGGTTAAGTTTGTCCTAAGTCTCTCGTATAAATAGACATGTTTTCTCTCCAGAATTAGGTTAGAGTATACGGTGGGAACATAAGGAGGAGCCGCCGGCTAGTCCTTTTTGCTAAGTTTTCTATTCTTTTTCTTTGGATGGCCACTCAATTCATGAGTGGCTAATCCTTTAATTTCTCTAATGTAGAATTTAATTGATCTCTTGACTTTTTATTATGGGGAGACTTTTGTTCTTAATAATTTGATTTTCTACTTGAATATGTTTTTATCCCTGTGTTTCATCTTATGTTTTCATGTTTGATGGGTTAGGTGGCCAACTAATCTTGATATTATGAATACTATTGTTAGGATCAATTAGTTGATTCAAGTGACAATTGAATGCTAGGAGTCATAGGTTCAATGGGATTATCAAACCTTATTGAAATCTATTGGCCGATTGGAAATAAAGGAAGATAAGTTTGGTTATAATTAGTTATGCATGTAGGCATTGTAATGCTCTTCAAAAAAAAAAAAGATTAGCTAATAGAATGTTAGGGAATAGAGAGATTCGAAACCTAAACCAATTATTCAAGTGGAGTTTTAAGATATTAAGGGGATTATTTTATTCTAATGAAAATTGATGCTTATGTCTTAGGATATATATTGATTTGGAATAACTTATGATGCTTAATTGATTAGCAATTCAATCAAATTCATGATGTGTGTGTCAATGATTCATCTTAATTATTGTCAAGAGTGAAATTAATTTTATAATATACTGGAGGCTTATTTTCTATAGTTGTTACTTGTTTTATTTTGCTTAGTAGTTTATTTTGTCTTAATCAATTGTTAGTTATAGTTTAGATTGCTAAATTCACCTTTTAATTTCTCATTCTTAATACAATAAATTAGTAAAGAGATTAACCACTCTCTCTGTGGATTTGACCCCTACTTACCCTAACTATTTACCGATACTCCAGCAGAGGTCTGTCCAAGTGAAATCCCAACAGAGGCCTTAGGACCATATTTTCTCTAATGGATTTATAAAGTCAAAAAAACCGCTATGGATGGCCAAAGGAAGCTTTGTGCCATGCTTTTGAGAGTAAGCTAAGAATAGATCCTTGTTTGTATGTTACATATAGAGACATGGTGGGTTAGACCAAGTGATTGACCGCCTTTGGTGGAGTTACCGCCACGATGGTGGTCTCCAAGAGGGAAAGCCCTCCTTTGAGACACTTTGGAGACTTCAATAGAGACTTGTGAAGCTATGGATAATGTTTGGGTAGAGAAGGAGATGCTTGTAGAGACTTTAGAGAAAATGTCTCTTTTGGTTCGGTGAAGAAGATGATGAACAGTGAATGCGGAATTTTGGAGCTTAAAATGGAGTTTAAATAGTGTAAGGCATGGGCTATTTTAATTGGTGTGTATTGGGCCTCATATAAAGTAGTGGGCCACATGGAAATAATGGGCTTTTTGGTATTTACTTGGCTTTTTGTGTTTGGGCTTTGATATTTGTAGTATTTTGGGCTAGGAAAAAGGGTAGAGGCTTTGTGTAAAAATAGGGGTCTTGTAAAACTTGAAGCCCATCACATATTAGCCCCTAACATTAGGAAATGTGATGCCAGCAGAACTTGTACTCAATATCTTTTTTAAGGCCAATATGTTCAATCAAGAATGGTAGGTGTTTCAAAGTTTATAAGCGGCTAGCAGTGGGTATAATGAAGATTTTATGTACGGGACTTATCTTGTTAGCTGAGGAAGAATGATTGGCTAAACATCTGAAGGTTTGGTTGTTGTTAGTGTGTCTTGCCACAAGTGTAATTTGTTGCTAACGACCTTTTTGCTGGCGAACTTGTTGTTGTTCTGCTTGTTGTTGAACATCTGCTGTTGGAGATCTTCTGGTGATGAGTTTGCTACTAGAGAGCCCGTTGGTAGTGAGTCTGCTATTGTAAACCTTGTTGTCCAGTAGAGAAACTTGAAATTCTTTCCTGTAATAGTAGTGAGTCTATTGTTGGAGAGTCTCGGACGGTTGCTGCTGGAATTCTTGCTTTTCATCCTAGCAGCGCTTCACTTATTACTCTGCTGGGGTAAGCTCTTGTTGCATAATGGTCCTGGTAGTGAACTTTAATGTGGGCATGTACTTGTTGGAGATTAATGGGTCATTGCCATGTGTCATAAAGTTAGTTACAATGGGTCCCAGCAAAGGGAGCCTAGATGTTAGTCTAAGTGTGTTTTCCTAATAGTGACCACTATGTGATAGTTAGCGGTGCTGGCGTCCCAGCACTGCCTAGTGTTGGTAATAGTAAGTTTGTTTTACAATTTGAGAAAGCGAGTTTAGCTAAACTCATTTTCGTGATATGTAGAGCCGCGGTGGGCTAGACCCAGCTTGGTAGTAGGAACTAGCCAGAGAGCTTACCAATGAGAATGCCCCGGAAATCGTCGCCATACTAATGAAAATAGTATTGTTACGATAGGAACTAAACAAAGATTTGGCTCACATTGAGTCTACCCTGGCCATAGTCCCCATACGATCACCAGTGTAGGAACTCAACAAGAGTCGGCTCAAAACAAGACTGCCCCGACCATACGGTCACCTCATTCCAAAGTCATTTGAGAAGAAACCATGGGGGATTTACCACCTTAGCGACTGGCATTACCTTATTGCTGGCGGCCAAAGCACATTTGTGCTAACTAGGGAGGAGTCTGCCACCGATGGTGTGACCACACACGCTGGTAACTAGAGGTTGGGAGAGCCACTCCCCACTTGGTACTTTTTGGAGTAATGGAGATGCATGGGTGTTTTGTAGGTTAGTACTAAGTAGCCAACAGTGACTTGGTATCTTTAGGGAAATAATCTATTTTTTATGTACTTTGAGCTGGAGAGAAATTGGAGATTTCAAATGGGCTATATAGGCAATTTGGAGGCTATGGGGTTTTTGAAGTAAAGGGAAAGGGTTTTTGTAGAGAGTTTGTGAGATATAGTTGGGGTTTTTATGAGTGATGGTGGTTCAAGAGAAGGCGTCTTTTGGGGTTGAAGAGGAAACCAAGTGATTTAAGTGGATGATTCTAGGACAACCATATATTATGTTAAATGGTCCAATATAATTTGGATGAACTTATCAAAATTTTTAAAATAAAAAAATATGGTTTTAGTATATAAAAGAAAATCTTCTAAATTTGTTCAAGATAAAGCCCAAACTTTTTTTTGGAGCTAAAATATTAATCTACTTAACCCCTATTTTTCTGAGTTTTATTGTGACTACTTGAGTTGAAAAGTGCCTATATTCTCTCTTTGGGGTCAACATTTGCTTGCTCTAATTACCAGTTAGTGTTTGTTCAGTATTTTATTTTATGACTGCTTGACGACAATGATCATAGTCTTGAAGGATCCACTTATTACTTCGAAGGACTAGACTGCCACCACTTTTGTCCTCACCCTTAGAAGCATCTACATTTAAAGCCCAAATCTTATATACCAAATTGTATGATACATATTAGGGGATGTAAATTAATATATAACAAGTTGATCGGTCCGCGCTGGCGCGTCAGACATTCTTTGTTATAGATTTTGTTATTATTGTTTGAATGCAAAAAGGAATTCGTTTAAAAATTGTGTAATTTTATTAGTATTTTGTGTATTTGTGAAGTAGTTTGCCAATTAAATGGATCTCAATTTTCTATATATACAACTTATTAATGGTGGTTGAGTTTTATAGCTGTAAAATTCTTTTTTTTTTTTTATAAAATCGTAGCTTGTAATCCATTTCTTATTCACGGACATTAACCTTTGCTACTTAAAATATCCTCTTTCTCATAAATCTAATTCAATTCTTTCTATCACTATAGTTTGAGAAAGATGAGAGACGTTTTTAATTTAAAAAATAAATCATTAAATTAAAACAAAACCAATTAGTCTGAAGACTTTGATGGGTTTTACACATAAAATTACAGAAATAGCCAAATTAGGAAGAACAAAATAAGGACATAAAGTGGGCAAATGGGTCTTCCAGAAAAATTGAAAAAGGCGCAAATGAATGGTGAGAAACTAATTGAGGGCCTTCTTAGTAAATAAATAATACATGATATGATGGTCAATAAATGATTTCACATTCAAGTGGTTAAAAACTCTTGCAATTACGAAAAAGGGCTGGAGGAAAAGGGAATGGTGAGAAACTAATTGAGGGTTTTCTTAGTAATTAACCAAGTGAGAAAAGACATAAAAGGACAAAAAATGTTCAAACTGAGCCTCCTCATTGATCCTCAAAAGGATCTTTTAGTGATATCCCTGGGTGTTTCAAATACTATATAGTATATACTAGCAAATATCCTGCTGTGTTTCACTGTGGCGACACCTTTCGTGGGAATTGTACATATGACACTTCCACTTCCACAATCTAAGAACTAATAGAAAGTATTTCAAATCATTTTTATAGGGTATTAATGAGTTAAAATAAAAGAATTTGAAATATAAAAAGAAATAAAATTGAGAGACTAAATCATATACTAAATTAGGTGTCTACAGGGGATTAAATAAAAAAAATATAAATGTGTGAGGGCTTTCAAGTAAAATAAATAAAATTGAAGGACTGTTTAGAAATGTCAATAAGACTACATAGCATGAAGTAAACCTAAAATAACCCCATTTTTATTTGGCCATTGAGCGTAAAAAGCGTCACACATGAATTTGGCCACTTGTCATGACCTGATGGTTTGGGATTATGATTATATATATATATATATAGACAAATATAGATATGGAAAAAATCAAACCTCAAAACATTAAAAAACAATAAAGAACTTATATGCATCTCATGTTGTTCTAAAGTAAGACTAAAGTAAGAAAATTGGATTACATAATATTGTAATGAATGAATTTTGAGGGACTTTAATGATAAGGATGAAAACTGTTTTGGTACTCAAAAACTACTTATAGAGCTATCTAGGGGTATTTTGCATAGTTACTGTTGTGAAGTCTCATTTGACTTGTAGAGCATGGGATCGGACAACTCTTACATCGAAGAAAGTGGGACAAAATAATAAAGCATATCCAAAAAGATAATAAACGACAAAATAAGTAAGTCTTCAAAAACTAAAAACTAAGTAAGTCTTCAAAAACTAAAAACTAAGACAAGCTCTGATAAAATCCACTATCCACCCATGCACTTCTATTTGAGAAAATTAAATAACACCCTTCTAAAGAGACCTTCTTCAAAGTTAGCCTCTTTTTTAGCCGCGAAAAAGATTACATCCATAAGATCAATGATAAATGTCTTCAAACGCCTATCATTTGCCATCTCATTTGCAACGAAATCAATGGTATCTGCGATCTCACGTGGATTGTTCCGACAAGTTGTTTTTAGATGCACGAATAGGTTTCTTGAATATGTAATGAAGGAAACGATATTTTCCCCATAACGAGCTTCTGCATCTTTCATATTTCTTTTGGCCGGGTCCAAGTGGTAAAAAAAATAGTGCTGGAATGGTGTTGGAAACCTGCCATTGGAAGTTGGTAGAAACTTTTCATCTTCACGATATTTGTGTAAGTGTTATTTATTTTGTTTAGTTTTTTAGATCAAAATTATTATAGTATCAATAAATTTACAATTTCCTTGCAGGGAACTTAAGAGGAAGATGTCTGAGCTTCGCAACTGCAACATCATTCATGAGTTCAGACGACTCAACTAGGCTGCAAATTTACTTACAACTTGCTTGATGACAGATTTGCAAGCAGAAGCTAAGAAGGAGTTCGATCTAATTCTCGAGGATGATATGTCACTCGTCCCATAGATCCGATTCCCAGATGGATTTTTTTCATCGTTGGTGTTTTGCTTAATTTCTGCCATTTACTGTTTAGTTTTTAGATAAAAATTATAGTATTAATAACTTTACAATGTTCTTAAAAGGGATAAAAAAAAATTTTAATGAATGTTCCAACAATTTGTGGGCAATTGCTAAAAAACAGGTGTTTTGCTTTACAAATGAGCATGTGGTGAACCATATGCTCCTTGATTTCTCTTTCAATGCAAGTCTCAAATGATGATTTTCTTGTTTCACTTGTTCAAGTCTTGCAGACTTTGTTTCATTTTGTTGATGAATATTCATGAATTGTGCAACCATTTTATACATGAAATCGGCAAGCATTGAACTTTTCTCTTGTTTAATTTCTTGCTTGAGTTTAGTCATCTGATCTTGTCTAGGTTCTAGCTTTGATTCACTACTTTGTGTAGCCTCCAATTGAACTTCATTCTTCATCAATGGATTAAGAAATTGATGGACACATACGGCTAAGTCATTAAAAATTTTCCTAACCTCTGCAGGAGTCTTATCTCCAAAATTTCCATTGCATGCAGCTACCACTTGTTTTCTATCTTTTTGCAGCATGCCTTCATAGAAAATCCAAATTAATTACCCCTCAATATGTGTATGGTCAAGGAAAGCATCACATAACTCATTAAATCTTCTCCAATAGTCATGCAACTCTTCTCCTACTTCAATTGTCGACAATCATTAATCTTTCTTCTCAAATCAGCACCTTTATATTCAGGAAAGAATTGTTCAAGAAATGATTGTAGCATACCTTTCCATGAGGAAATAGAATTAGGATGCATCTTTAATAACCAATCTTCCGCTTTGTCTTTTAGGGACAATAGAAAGGCTGTCCACTTCAATTGCTCTTCAGGAATACGAGGAGCAATTTGACAAATCATGTGGAATTCCTTCAAATGCATAAGTGCATCTTCTTCTTCCAAACCCTGGAAAATAGGCAATCTGCTCAAGAAGTATTCCTTTAATTCGAACCTTTCTTGAACTTCTGGATAAATGATGCACCATGGACGGATGCCACGGTTTGACAACTCATGCATCTTTGGCTCTTATTCCATAGCAGCAAATTACCAACTCTTAATAAAAAAGATCAAAGTAAGTAAATTTTAAGTAGAAAATAAACGAAAAAGTAAGAAATAATGGTGAGAAAAGAGATGATAGTAGAGAAGAAAGGAGCTTGGGCGCCTGCCCAAAGGCAGGTGTGTTGTGTATGTTTCCTAGGTTGTTTCAGCTTTGGTCTTCTTTTGCTTCTATTAGTTTGTTACCCTCCCTAGCAACGGTGCCAGAATTTGACCGCTGCAAATTGGTCGTCACAATTAGGAGACAAATCAAAGATAAATTCCTCACAAACTCTAATACTATTGAATAGGTAGAACAGGGTAAGCAAGGGTCGAATCCACAGAAAGGACTAGTTAAACCTGTAGAAACTTAAGAAAACCAACTTGGACATAAAACAGATTAGCAATAAAGAGTAATTAAACAAAGTAGAAAGTTGTACGAATTCAATATAAGAAAAGTTCCTCTAACATAAGTTAAATATCACTCTTGACATATCATATGGATCCCAGATTCATCTAACAGAATAATTCATTCAAATCCTTGGCGAGAAATAAGACAATTCATCAAACAAGATAAATAAAAAACTATAATCTCATCTATGTCTTACGTAGATTAAACCAGATACAACACCTCAATTTAAACCTTTTATCCCATACAAATAGTTGGTACAACATCCTCAATTCATAAGGAATAAAGCATTAAGCATAATAGACATACCAAGCAATCAATTCAAGTTTATTTCGATCCACAAGAATATATAAGAATGATTCATCTAATCCAAATCAAGATATTAGCTTAATGTGGCTAACCACATATATGAATATGGTGAAACACAATGTATCCTACCAAGAGAAAGCGACTCTTGATCATTAGAAATGGGGACAAATTCAAAAGACTGGAAAAAGCCATTATTCATATTCTAAAAGAGGAAAATATTCTCTGACATGATGAAAGATGTCGATTCCACTAGGTTCATTCCGACAGCAGAAATGCACTAGTGAAGGAATCTTTAAGAAGATTGTAGATGCCATGATCGGTATAGGTGGCATGGATTAGATAACATTACACTGGATTATCTATACTATATATAAAAGTACGAGTTTTGTGAAACTTTTGACTCCACCATTATACCCTTATTTTTTTTGAATATATCTCTTAAATGTCCTTACTTAAACTATTATAGTTTTATTCAACTAAAAACTCTATTTTTATTCAATTATTAAATATAATTTCGTTATTTTTACCATTTTACTATTTTTCAATAAAAATTGGATATATTAAAATTTTTAATATACAGTTTTATTCTACCAAAAACTCTATTTTCATTTAAATAAATTCAAAATTTTATAATTATTTTATTTTTACCATTTTAATTTAAAAGGATATTGTGATTGATATCATTCTATTTGATTGTTTAATGTATTATGATTAAAATTTATTATTTCCCTTATGTGTAATTATTTTATTTGACTTATAATTAATTTTTTGCTTGATAATTGTAACTATTGTTGTGGTTAATTTTTTTTTACTTTGTTAATATTTTTCTTTTGTGTGGGATCATTTCTTTTGTTACTTTGATAGTAAAACCCTATGTTATACAAATGGGACGGGTTAGGCTGGATTTGGGTTAGGTTAGTTTTGAGTTATAAAGGTTCAGTTAATTTTTTTGTTTTAGGTTGGGTTGGATTCGGATCGCTCAAATGTCGATTCATTTGGATTTGGGTCAATTTTGGTTCGTGTCTTTTTAGGTTACGGGTCATATGGTTCTGATAATTTTGGGTTTGAGCCACTGATTTTTAGGTTTAGGTCATTTTGAATTCGGGTTGACATCTTTCTATTCGATAGTTTAACATATTATGATTAAAATTTATTATTTCCCCAATGTGTAATTATTTTATTTGACTTATAATTAATTTTTTGCTTGATAATTGTAACTCTTGCTGTGGTTTAATTTTTTTTTAACTTTGTTAATTTTTTTCTTTTGTGTGAGATAATTTCTTTTGTTACTTTGATATACAAATGGGCTGGTTAGGTTGGATTTGAGTTAGGTTAGTTTTGAGTTATAAAGGTTCAGTTAATTTTCGATTTTAGGTTGGGTTGGGTTCGGATAACTCAAATGTCGGGTCATTTGGATTTGGATCAATTTTGGTTTGTGTCTTTTTCAGTTTCAGGTCATATGGTTCTGATAATTTTGGATTTGAGCCACTGATTTTCAGGTTTAGGTCTTTTCGAATTCGGGTCATGTAATAAATATAATTAATCCCGATTCGGGTACTTTCGGATTAATCTCATGGGTTGATCGGGTTTGGGTCATTAAGGATTTGGGGTCAGGTCATTTCGGTTTCAGTTGAGCGGATTTTTTGGTCGAATCAGGTTGGATCAAGTTTGGTTTCAGACAGTCAAGTCAAATATCTACACTCGAATGAAATTTTACCAGCTCTAACAATAGGCTTCTTTAGAAGAAAATTAGTAGTATGCTTTTCTTTTTTGGTAAAAAAAAAATTAGTAGTATACTTACGATTTTAATTTTAGTTTAATTTAAAGCAAACTGGGTCACGTGCAAAGCCACATGGAAGAGAAGACTAGTACTATATATAAAACTACGAGTTTTGTGAAACTTTTGAATCGACCATTATACCCTCATTTTTTTGATTATATCTCTTAAATGACCTTGCTTAAATTATTGTAGTTTTATTCAACTAAAAACTCTATTTTTATTCAATTATTATTAAATCTAATTTCTTTATAATTCCTTTATTTTTACAATTTTACTATTTTTCAATAAAAATTGGATATATTAAAATTTTTAATATACAGTTTTATTCTACCAAAAACTCTATTTTCATTTAAATAAATTCAATATTTTATAGTTATTTTATTTTTACCATTTTAATTTAAAAGGTTATTGTGATTAACATCTTTCTATTGATAGTTTAACGTATTATGATTAAAATTTATTATTTCCCTAACGTGTAATTATTTTAGTTGACTTATAATTAATTTTTTGCTTGATAATTGTAACTCTTGTAGCGGTTTAAATTTTTTTTTTAACTTTGTTAATATTTTTTTTGTATGGGATCATTTTTTTGTTACTTTGATAGTAAAACCCAATGTTATACAAATAGGCGGGTCAGGTTGGATTTGAGTTAGGTTAGTTTTGAGTTATAAAGGTTCAGTTAATTTTCGGTTTTAGGTTGGGTTGGTTCGGATCGTTCAAATGTCA
The DNA here is from genome assembly GCA_001974805.1 of Corchorus capsularis. NCBI lineage: Eukaryota > Viridiplantae > Streptophyta > Magnoliopsida > Malvales > Malvaceae > Corchorus > Corchorus capsularis. The sequence continues at coordinate 11,311 of AWWV01006716.1, forward strand.
AGTCATTTGGATATGGGTCAATTTTGGTTCGTGTCTTTTTCGGTTTCGGGTCATATGGTTCAGATAATTTCGGGTTTGAGCCACTGATTTTCAGGTTTAGGTCTTTTCAAATTCAGCTCATTTAATAAATATAATTAATCCCGATTCGAGTACTTTCGGATTAATCTCACCGGTTGATCAGGTTTGGTCATTAAGGATTTGGGGTCAGGTCATTTCGGTTTCGGTTGAGCGGATTTTTTGGTCGAATCGGGTTGGATCAAGTTTGGTTTCAGGCAGTCAAGTCAAATATCTGCACTCGAATGAAATTTTGCCAGCTCTAACAATATCAGATTCCTTAGGAAAAAATTAGTAGTATGGTAAAAAAAATTAGTAGTATACTTAAGATTTTAATTTTAGTTTAATTTAAAACAAACTGGGTCATGTGCAACGCCACGTGGAAGAGAAAACTAGTGTTAACAAGAAGCTTTGTAAGAACTAGAACTTAGTCAGTGGCGGATTGGTTGTTTATTTGAACAAAAATCATGGTAAAATATCACTTTGGCCCCCCATAATTTTCTAATTTGACACCTTAGTTCTAAGTTTAAATATTTTAACATATAAATTCTCTTGTATCTAAATCCTCTAAGTTTATCTTCTTTTTTTATAATTTTTTTTCTTTTCATATATTAGTTATTATTTATATTTATAGTATCTAAGTTTCATATGCTATTATGCATGCATAATATATAATTTTATCTAAGATTTTTTCTTTTCAATAGTTACTAAATAAATAGTAAATTAATTAGCAATTCCTTTTTTTCTCTCTTTTTATCAATCATCAATATATCCAAGTTGTTAATTGTAGATTTTTTAAGTTTTAAAAAAATTAATTGTAGATTTTTGACACTTTTAATCACGATTTGGGTGTGAGGAACAATTAAATTGAGTAATATATTTTGAAATAGCAGGTGGACTGTGGACTTGACCGTTAATTAAAATATCAAATTTACCATCTATCATAACCATTCTCATTTTCTTTTAAATATTTTTATCATTGAGTTGGTGGTATATTAGTAATATATTTTCACATAATATTTTTTCCTTAGTATCAATATTATATATATATATATATATATATATACATATCGACTTAGTTATGTATATATTACTTGTCCCCCCAAAATATAATTCTTGGTTCCACCCCTGAACTTAGTTATTCCTAGTTTACAATAGCTTTTTTTTTTTTGAAACGCAAATATTCAATATTACAAAAATAATATAATACATAACTAAGTTTCAGTTTTAGTTTTTTCTATCATTTATTCATTGTAACAATTTGGTGTGCTTCTTGGATAAATAATTTGACTTAATTTTCCAACAAAAAAAAGGACTGTTGTTTATGCGTTTCTCTTGGACTTAATGGTCAAATTCGCCCCTGAACTTACACCCAACCGTCAAATAAGCCCTGAACTTTTATTTCGGCCAAATAAACCCCTGAACTCTTAAAAATGGCCAAATAAACCCTTTTTATAACGACAGTTAAAATTTCCGTCAATTTTTGCCACGTCACCCGGCCATGTGGCTAAACAATTCCACGTGGCCAAAATAATATTTTTCCAAGAAAATTAAATTTTGAGAGGAAAAAAAACAGTAAAGAAAATAAAATTGTTGTCTTCGTTAAAAACGGTCTTCTTCTTCTTGATGTCAGCCTGGGTCTTAAGCTTTAAGCTCAGTTATGGCGGAATCTTCTTCTCCTTCTGATGAAATGACCAGTAAACGAAAATAAAAATGCTACAGTAGCAGAGGAAACTAATTGGTAATTGCTAATTGCAAGCATGAGAGTTTAAAAAGGCTACATAGATGAAAGAATAACAGAAGCTTTTCAAGAGTTTATTCTATCTTGATTTGCTTGACTAGATTCCAAATTGTTAGAGCTGCGAATATCAGGGAAGCCATCAAAATTAATCGTTGTCCACATTCAAGCAATTTGGAGTGTTTGCTTTATATGCACATGGAGTAAAACAGCTTTGTAGCAAAACACAAGACATAACTCGCAAGTCAAAGGCATTATGCCTAAACAATGAAGGGAATAACTTTCTGGTAAAGATCCAATATTTATTGGCTTCATTTTGCCGATTTAAACATATCTAAATAAAATTAAGAGCATGAGAACTAAATGAACAGACTTCACAGGGGGAGCAAATCGATTGCGACGGCTTATGGTATGGGTGTGAAATAAAGTCAGATCAAAGTCATTGACATTATTAATTAGATTTATGACTGTGAAAGCACGGCCAAGACCCAGATCTGCAATTTTAAGGATACCCTTTTCCTTATCCAAGAGAAGGTTCTGGGGCTTGAGAACACGGTGGAGAACCCCATGGCTATGGCAGTGGGCAATGTTTCGCAAAACTGGAAAAAAACGACTGAATATGAGAAGGAGAAAGAGGCCTGGGATTGGGCCCTTTAGGATGGGAGTCGATGAACTTCATGAGATCAGTGTCGAGGTGCTCGAAGACCAAGTAGAGGTTGGCCTTGGAGGCTGGAGACGCCCTTCTTGTTGGTGTCGACGTGATCGACGTAGAGGAGATGGACGACGTAAAAGGGACTGCATCTTGAAAGTGAAGATTCCGTCATAGCTGAGCTTAAAGCTTAAGACTCAGGCTGACATCAAGAAGAAGAAGACCGTTTTTAACAAAGACAACAATTTTATTTCCTTTACTGTTTTTTTTCCCCTCAAAATTTAATTTTCTCGGAAAAATATTATTTTGGCCAGTGGAATTGTTTAGCCACGTGGCCGGGTGACGTGGCAAAAATTGACGGAAATTTTAACTGCCATTATAAAAAGGGTTTATTTGGCCATTTTTAAGAGTTCAGGGGTTTATTTGGCCGAAATAAAAGTTCAGGGACTTATTTGACGGTTGGGTGTAAGTTCAGGGGCGAATTTGACCATTAAGCCGTTTCTCTTGTTGAAAATTGAAATTATCTAAGATTTGTCCTGTGGGTATGGTAATCATATCCTCGAGTATATATAAATTTTCATGGCACGATGTATAGTAGTTCATCATGTCAATATATAGAATTTTTTGAATTTAATTAGTCTTGTTAGTCTTGAATTGACCATATGCTTTGCTTTCAGCCCGCAATCTGAAGAAAGGTAAAAGTTGTGCCACTGCCAAAGACCAAGTTTTCAGTTGCAAAAACAATGTCCATCCAATTATAACCCCAAACATTTTATGCATTTCAAAATCTACAGTTCCGCCATTAAGCATTTGGCTTGACGGTAGAGTACTGTACTCTTAGTTCCAGTATACCTAAACCGTAAAAGGTCTTAAATTCAAGTCTCATGGAATGTGAGTTTATTTGTAATTTATTTGTTTATGTATTTGTTAGGTACTGTTTGTTTATGTATTTGTTAGACAGGTAGTTATTTGAATTGTAATGAGATTTCATTGGGTTTGTATATAGTAGTGTATGGGCCTTCCTATGCGTTTGTAATCCCAATCTAAGAAATGAAAATGATTCTTTTCTAAAAAAACAAATACACTTGGCTAGCTAACAAAGCTTCCAAAGATAATTAATGACTTAAGTGATCACTTGGATTAGACAAGCACCTATTTTGAGCTAATATTTAAGCATCGCTCACTGATTTGTTATATTGCTGCCCAATTTTTTGTATATAAGAAGTTATCTCCAAACTGTTGTATGCTCAGTATTTCAAATTGGTGTATGCTCAGCATTTGACTGTTTTTCCTGCTCTGACATTTAATCTATACTATATATATAAGTACGCGTTTTGTAAAACTTTTGAATGGAGCATTATATCCTTATTTTTTAAACATGTTTACTTAAATGCCATTACTTAACTATTATAATTTTATTCTACTAAAAACTCTATTTTTATTCAATTGAATCTAATATCTCTATAATTACTTTATTTTTACAATTTTACTATTTTTCAATAAAAATTTGGATATAATAAAATTTTTTAATGTACAGTTTTATTCTACTAAAAACTCTATTTTCATTTAATTAAATTCAATATTTTATAATTATTTTCTTTACAATTTTAATTTTAAAAGTTATTGTGATTGACATATTTCCATTTGATAGTTTAATGTATTATAATTAAAATTTATTATTTCCCTAACGTGCATATATTTTATTTGACTTATAATTAATTTTTTACTTGATAAATGTAACTCTTGTTATGTGTTTAAATTTGTTGTTTTACTTTGTTAATATTTTTTTTTTGTGTGGGATAATTTCTTTTGCTACTTTGATAGTAAAACCCAATGTATATACAAATGGGCTGGACGGATTGGATTTGGGTTAGGTCAGCTTCGGATTAAGGAAAGTTTGGGTTATATTCAGTTAATTTTCGGTTTCATGTTGGGTCGGGTTCGGATCGTTCACATATCGGGTCATTTGGTTTTGGTCAATTTTGGTTCGGGATTTTTTCAGTTTCGGGTCATATGCTTCGATAGTTTCGGGTTTGAGCCTCCGATTTTCAAGTTCAGGTCTTTTCGGATTCGAATCATTTAAATATAATTAATCATAATTCGGGTAATTTTAGATTAATCTCTCGGATTGATCGGGTTCGGGTCATTGAGAATTTCGGGTCAAGTCATTTCGGTTTCAAATTGAGAGGATTTTTCGGTCAAATCAAGTTGGATCAGATTTGGTTTCAAGCGGTCGAGTTGAATACCCGCACTCGGGTAAAATTTTGCTAGCTCTAATAATAAGTTTCTTTAAGATAAAATTAGTAGTATGCTTAAGATTTTAATCTTCATTTAATTTAAAACAAATTGGATCACGTGCGTTGCACGTGAAAGTTAGGACTAGTTTGTTCAAAATTGATTGGTTGGAGAAAACCATTAATATATTTGGAATTCCAGATAATATTTATAAATAATATTTAGAACATTGAATTATAATGAAAGTAAAACTCCATTTCCTATTTCCAGTAAATAATTATTTGAATAAACATTAGAATTCTAACAATATAATTCCTTCCATTTAACTTAATATAAGATAAAGTTTTACTTGGTTCTAATCATAAACCAAAAAACCCGACAAACCCGATATCAATGCGCTCGAGATAATATCTAGTACCAATATTTTTTTTTAACTTTCTAAAAATGAAAATATATTGTTTTTACATTTATTTTTCGTATCCAAGGTTGTTAGGGGTCAAATCATGGGAATTAAAAGTCTAACACTACCACTAAACCACATGGTTGATGGCTAAATTGGTACTTCAATTTCAATATATCAATAACAAAAAAAAATCAATTTATACTTTCTTTTAAAAGAAAGGTAATGTAATTTTCAATTATATAAATGAAATTATAAGCGAGGTACTGACAATCACAATAGATTAAAAAAATATTCATACTTCGCTTATAGATCTTGATCTCACTTCATGATCCAAGCCATCTAGATGATTTGGACTCTCAAACTTTCTCCTCAAGTCTTTAGCATGTGCAACACCTATTCACTCTCATTTTGTGTATGTTTTAAATTTAATTAATAGAAAACTTTCAAAAGCGACAAAAAGGTAAGTGGCACATAACCTTCCTTCCTTGATTAACCATAGATCATAAAATCGCTAAAAGTTATAAAATGAATTGTCTTCCATCTATATAAATTGGAAGACACATTGACTATGACTGACTCTAACTCAAATAACTTACTGAAGTAATACAAAGAACCCAATAGATCTATAAATTTGGGAGAGATTATTTTGGGAAAAAAAGTAAAGAAAACAAAATACAATAATCAAGGAATAAAAACGATAAACGAAGACCTTAAAAGAGGTGCCTACAAAGAGAAAAAATGAGGGTTTCCTCGTCTACTCTGCCTGTTTCAGATTTCTTCCCTGTTGAGGGCTCTATCTTGTCTTGGTACAAGTTTATTTCCTTAGATAAGATTTCTGCTTATCTTGAGGATCGGTTGGTTACGATTAACATCTATTCGTTTTAATTCAAATTCAATTTTCGAATTGAAGATCAGCTCTTTTTAAAGAGTTGTTATGTTTCTCATCAGTATGAGTGGTATTGGTGGATTTTTCATTGTTTTGGGTGTTTGTGTGCTAGTTCTGTTTTTCATCATTCTTTTGTTTTTTGGCTGGCGATGGAGGAGGGAAATCTTTCGAATATGTACTCTAAGCTTTCCATTAATGAGGAAGGGAAGGGGAAAGTTATAATTAAGCAAGGGTGGCTGAATGATATTGTGGGTGAGGAGGAATGGTTTTGTCTCATTGCAAAGCTATTCTCTAAGAAGAAGGTCAAGGCGGATATTCTGAGGTCGGTTTTTTTCCAGGCCTGGGGTTTGGAGAAGGGACTGGCTGTTAAAGAGGTGGGTGAGAGGTTGTTTCTCTTCTAGTTTGAGGATGATTTGGAGAAGGATAAGGTGCTAATGAATCAACCGTGGACATTCAACAAGTCTTTGCTGCTTTTTCAGGAGTATGGTGGCTTTATGTTGCCGGAGGAAGTTCAATTTGTGTCTTGCCCTTTTTGGGTGAGGGTTTATAAAGTTCCACCGCGTTTGATGGATGAAAGGGTTGGAGCACCATAGGCGAATCTTTGGGGAAGGTCCTCGAGGTTGACGTGTCTGATGGGAGGTTCATTAGGCTTCGGGTCAGTGCGGATGTGAGGAAGCCTTTGCTGACTGGAACGATTCTTTCTCTTACTGAAGATGGGGGAGATATGGAGGTGAAGTTTTTGTATGAGAAGCGGCCGGATGTTTGTTGGGTTTGCGGGATGCTTGATCACTTGGAAGGGGATTGCTTGTTAGCGGCTCAGATGCGGAAGACGTTAGGGAGGGTGGAGCGGAGGTTTTTTGATTCAATGATGCCTGAATCGCCATTGATGTTTTCTCCAAGATTTGAGGGGAAAGATTCTGGTGGGAGGAGGGCATCCATGCGTCCTGTATCTCCAGGTTCGACTGGTGGAGGTGCTGGCAGTAGTCGGAGGAATCTCAATTTTAGGTCGCCGTCAGTTAGATCGGGAAATCGAGGAACTCGTGTTTCGGAGTATGTTCCGATGCCGCCGGCGACAAGTCCTAGGGGTGTTTGATATCATGTTGATAGTCTTCTCTTACGTGGTAAGGGTGTGGCATGTGACACTGAGGAGGAAGGTGATTCGTGTGAGGTGACTTCCTACTTTCGGGGCAAGTCTGTTTTGCAGGAAGTGGAATGCAAGGGAGTTGCTGAACTGCCGTATTCGGGTAAAGTGGTTGATCATGGGTTATTGGAGAATGACGTGGCAGCTGACATGGGCAAAATGCAGGGAGCGGGTCCGTCTTTGGTGGAGAAGCCGGTGGAACAAGTGGGTGAGGGAAGAAACAATGAGGATTTTTTGCCATTGAAAGTGGAGATGGACTCGGTAGAGTCTTCAATTCCAGGGTAAGGGCAGAAAAACATGGAACACACACTTTTTGATGCTGCAAAATTGGCAACTATGCTGGGCCAAATTATTCCTGGTGTTGGGCCTGCTTTGGAAGGAAAAAATGTGGCTAGGCCTCTTCATGAGACTTTGGGCTTTGTAGAGAGATGTGCTGCTAGGCAGGTAACTGATGGCCCAATTCATAAGCCTACTTCTACTGATCTTAATCCTACTGCTGCTTTTGTGTTTAATGCTGATGATTCGGGGAAGCTGAGTTTGGGGAGAAAGTGGAAAAAGGCAGCGAGAGTTTCGGAGAAGTACTCTTTTGACTTCTTGGCACAAGCGTCAAATATTAAGGAGGGCAGGAAGCGTTCAAAAGGGATCTCTTTGTTGGATATGAATGAAGCTGGAGCCTTGAAGAAATCAAGGGAGCGAGAGTCGCAGACAGAGGACAAGGTTGATGATCCAAATGACGAGGATGAGCACAAGAAGACAACGGCGGAGGGAGCTGATGAGGCTCACCTCTGCCGAGGAAAATAAATTGTTTAGCCTTGAACTGACGGGGGTTAGGTTCTTCCCGGGCAGTTCATATGTTAATCGATCTAATCCGTTGTAACATTCCTGATATTGTTTTTCTTTCGGAAACAAAAAGAACACAATTAGAGATGGAATGGATTAGGGTTAGATTGAATTTTGATAATTGCTTTTCTGTAGGTTGTAATGGTCGAGCAGGGGGTTTGTCTTTGCTCTGGAATAATGGAATAAATATCTCTTTGTTGTCTTACTCGATGAATCATATAGATGTTCAGGTGAATCAAAACTCAGCCATATCTTGGCGACTCACGGGTTTTTATGGTGTACCGTAGACATCAAGGAGAACTCACTCTTGGAACTTAATTAGACGTCTTAATTCTCAATCTGATTTGCCATGGTTAATTATGGGCGATTTCAATGAAATTCTTACTATGGAGGACAAGAGAGGAGGTGCTTTAAGGCCTCAATATTTGATGGATGCTTTTTGTGAGACAATTAATCACTGTGATTTAATAGAACTTCCCTTACGAGGGCCCAAAATGACTTGGCATAGGAAAATTAATGGGGAGTTGGTATTGGAATACTTGGATCGTGGTTTTGTGTCCAAGACTTGGATGGATATGTTTGAACATAGTTTTGAGAAACATATTCCATCGACTATCTCTGATCATATTCCAATTTTAGTCTGAGTTAGTGCTCAAGTTGATATGATGTATGGCAGTAAGAAGCTTTTCCGTTTTGAAGCTATGTGGTGCTCACATAGAGATATTAAGGGAATGGTGAAAGCTGGTTGGAAGGGTTCGGCTGGAAGTGGTATTGTTGAGAAGATTAATGATTGTGCTAAGACGCTTTGGGCCTGGGATAGGGAGAGTTATGGTAATGTCAAGCATGCTATTGCGATGAAGAAGAGAGAATTTAAGTCGGTCTTTATGGAAGCTCAAGAGGGTGACACTGCAGGGAGATTACAGGAATGTCAAAAGGAGCTTAATGACTTATATAAGGTTGAGGAGGTGATGTGGAGGCAACGTTCAAAGGCTTTTTGGTTGCGCGATGGAGACAGGAATACCAGATATTTCCATTTCTTAGCTTCAGCTCGCAGGAATCGAAATATGATTTCAGGACTTAGGAATAGTGAAGGGTGTTGGATGACTGATTATAGAGATATTGAAACTGAGTTTGTGAGGTACTATAAGGATATGTTCTCTTCTTCTAATCCAATACAAGCTAAAGTGGATATGGTAGTGGAAAAGGTGAAGACTGCTTTGAGTTCTGATATGAGAGATCATTTGGGGAAAGATTTTACTGGTGCTGAAATCCGTCAGGCGGCATATGACATGTATCCTCATAAGTCGCCAGGTCCTGATGGGATGACTCCTATGTTCTATCAAAAGTTTTGGGGAATTGTTGGTGATGATGTGATAACTATGGCCTTGAGATTTTTGAATGAAGGTATTCCTTTTCCTGATATTAGCAATACTTGCATTGCTTTAATTCCAAAAGTTGATTCCCAGTTTCGCCCAAGGACTTTAGACCTATTAGCTTATGTAATGTAGTTTTTAAAATTGTTTCGAAAGCTTTGGCTAATAGATTGAAAACCATTTTGCCTAACTTAATTGGAGAAAATCAAAGTGCATTTGTTCCGAATAGAATGATTTTTGATAGTGCCATGGTTGCATTCGAAACGGTGCACTTTTTGAAAAACAAGGTGACAGGTCGGAAGAAACATATGGCGTTGAAGCTGGATTTAAGTAAAGCCTATGATAGGGTAGAATGGTGTTTTTTGGAGAGTATTATGCGTAGAATGGGTTTTCCATCTCGATGGATTACTAATGTCATGCATTGTGTAAGAACTGTTACCTATTCTATAATTATAAATGGGCAGCATAGTGAGTGTATTGTGCCTTCTCGGGGGATTCGTCAAGGTGACCCGTTAAGTCCTTATTTATTCTTGTTATGTATGGAGGGCTTTTCAACAATAATTAAGGATGCAGAGATGAAAGGGTTGATTGAAGGGGTTGCAGTAAATAGGCATGCTCCTAAAGTGTCACACCTTTTTTTCGCTGATGATAGTTTATTGTTCCTCCGAGCTAATCGCGTTGAGTGTGATGCCGTAAAAGATTTATTACAGGAGTTTGAGGCAGCATCGGGACAACAGATTAATATTGATAAATCTGCATTGATTTTTAGTAGCAATACTTCTGACGATTTGCGAACTGATATTATGCAACACCTGGGAGTGGGACGAATTTTGGAAAATGACAAGTACCTAGGTCTACCAATTATGATTGGTCGAGCAAAGAGACGACAGCTTAACTTTGTAAAGGATAGGCTTTGGAATCGAGTGAGGAGCTGGAATGGGAAACTTTTGTCTATAGCTGGTAAATCAGTTGCACAAGCAATGCCTATTTATCTAATGAGCTGCTTTAAGTTTCCTAAATCTTTTCTCCATGATTTGAATATGGTCATTGCCAATTTTTGGTGGGGTGAGAAAAATGGTCATAAGAAAATTCATTGGTGTAATTGGGACAAACTTTGCGTTTCTAAGTCTGATGGAGGCTTAGGTTTTCGAGACTTTGAAGCATTTAACCTATCCTTATTAGCAAAGCAGTGCTGGAGGTTAATGCAGAATCAAGAGTTGTTGTGTTATAGGTTACTAAAAGCTAAGTATTTTTGGGGTTCTTGTTTAATGCGGGCTTCAATTGGAAGGAATCCATCCTTCTTATGGAAGAGCTTAATGGTTGGGAGAGCAATTTTGGATGAAGGATGTCGTTGGAGGATTGGTAATGGGGCTTCGATTAGAGCTTTCCATGATAAATGGATAGATAAGCCGCCCCTGTTTAAGCCAAGTTTGAAGGTTGCTATAACTGAGTCGGTGGAGGTTCGAGTCTCGGATTTTATTAATCATTAATCTCGATCGTGGAATTTGGAGAAATTGGAGGAGGTGTTTGAGGATGAGGATTGTTGTCGAGTCCGTGCATTGCCAATTCCGAATCAAGGAGTCAATGATGTTCTGATATGGAATTTGGACCCGATGGGAAGATTTACAGTGCGATCTGGTTATTTCCTTGCCAGGCGAATTTTGGGTCGGGATGGAGCTTTGATTACAGATCGTTGCCCTCTGTGGAATTTGATTTGGAGATCGATGGTATATCCGAAGGTTCAGTTCTTTATATGGCGGCTCGTGAATGGTTTTTTGCCTATTAGGTCAGTGTTGCAGCAAAAAGGAATAGGTGTTGAGGATTCGTGTGTTGTTTGTGGGAGTAGGAGAGAGACTATGGCGCATTCTTTCTTTGAATGTCCTCTTAGCCGATTTGTTTGGGAGATACAGTGTCCCTGGGTTCTTGATTGTTTTGAGTTGTGGGGCGATAGGGTTGATTTCTGGCAGTGTGTGTTTCATAAAGCTTATCAGCTTGGTTCTTGCGATCAGGTTTTTCTTGTTTGTTGGTGCCTATGGTATAATAGGAACAGGTGTCTCCATGAGAATGCTTGTGGAACAACGTTATGGCTCTCTTCGCGTATTGAACACCATTTGCAGCAAGTATATAAGGAGGATAATCTGCTCCAATCGCAAGAGGGAAATAGAGCGGCAATTCGATGGGGAGTTCCACCATTTGGAGTGTTGAAGATAAATGTTGATGCAGCTTTTAATGATGCAGCAAAAATTGCAGGATTAGGGATAGTGATGCGAGGCTGGGATGGAGAAGTTCGTTGTTCCCAATTAGTTACTAAGAGTTTTGTTTCAAATTCCTTTTATGGAGAAGTTATGGCAATAAAGATGGAGATATAGTTGGCTATTGAGGAGGGTGTTAGGAATTGTATTTGTGAGAGTGATTGCTTAGCTGCAATTTTAGCAATTAATAGTAGGGATCCTTGTTATTGGGAGGGTGCATGTCTTTTGGATGATACTCGGGGTCTAGTTAGCTCTTTCGATAGTATTTCTTTTGTTCATGTTAAAAGAGAAGCTAATTTTTGTGCTCATTTGCTAGCAAAGCTTGCTTTGTCAAAAACTGTTAGTTGTGTGTGGTACAGGTCTTTACTACCTGATGTTTATAACTCGGATGTTCTATGAATGAAATAGTATTTTTCTAAAAAAAAAAAAAACGAAGACCTTAAAAGAGGAACTAAGAACTTTGAGGAGAAATATATTATACTTATAATAATGTATATGGAGTACTAAATAAAATAAAATAGCAATATATGTTCATAAATAGCCCACTAGGTTGAATGGCATGGACTTAAGCTGTCTAGCCTGTCTTGACTTAGGAATGGACTTGGACTTGCACCTAGTAGCTTGATCGAAATTGGAATTGGACTTTTTCAACAAAAAGAAAAAAGAAATTGGAATTGGACTCGGGCCTAATTCTGAATAAAAATAATTCCTTCGTAAATAAATAAATAGATAGATATAAATCGTTCACATCTAAGGTTAAAATTAAAATCACCAAAAACCCTCTTCCACAAAAACTAAAACCTCTAAATTAGCTGTTCAAGGGAAATATGTCGACGAAGCCGACTTTACTCATGAAAATTACCGGTGAAGAAGCGAAAGAAGACAGAATCAGCAGGTTATGCGATGATGTTATCCATAAAATAATGTCTTTCATGAACACAAAATATGCAGTTCAAACATGCGTTTTGTCAAAGAGATGGAAGTCCGTCTGGAAATCTCTTCCTTACCTTAACTTCAGTTGCGAATTCAAATCAGGGTTCCGAGAGCCCGAGAAATCGTTTTCTTCTTTGAACGATTTGATTAGCCAAGTTCTTATCAGGCGTTACGAATCCAACCAGCTCGTTAAGGTTTGCTTCCAAGATGAATATCATTTGCCTAGACAAAATTTTATCCCATGTCGATTTCGACCAAATTTTATTGTGGAAGGGTTGATCGCTTACGCAGTTAATCACAATGTCCAACAACTCAGCCTTGGGTCAATGTGTTCGTCCAACTTTTCGGTGCCTGAGAGCTTCTCTACTTGTACATCACTAGAAGCTCTCCAACTCCATGACCTTGATCATTGGTCTATGAAAAATTTCAAATTTCTGTATTTGCCAGCTCTAAAGTCTTTGCATTTTAGTCTTGTCCAGATGACTGAAGATTTCTTTTACAATCCAAAGACTTTGTTAGGTTGCCCAAATCTTGAAACTTTGCAACTTGATATTGTACCAGGTTATGATCGTGAGGAAGAAGATAAATCTTTATTTATTAATGCTCCTAATCTGAAAAGGTTGGAACTTTCTTTTACAATGCGTTCAGGTATTCTATGCGAAGTTGATAAGCTTGTGATCGATGCTCCTCGGCTCATGAATTTTAAGTATAAAGGTCCTCCTCCTTTAGTCTGCTCATCACATGACTTTGCTTCTATTCATGATGCCTATTTTGATATATACAAAGCGTATAAATCCATCACTAGAGGTGATTGTGTTCAATTGATGGACACTCTTAACGAGTTTCGTCATATGAAATCTCTCAGATTATCATCCAGAACTGTTGAGGTAAATTCTTCTAATTAATTCCCATTTAATTCATTTATACGTATATACTACTAGTACTACTAGATTTTATATCTGTAACTGCAATGATTCTCCTTTGTGCTCATGATTATTTATTAAATCTTATATCAATTAATGTCAAATTGTTTTCTCAAATGTTGTTTCATGATCCTATTAACCATTTGTTATATATATGTCTTAAAGGCTCTCGCTGCGTTTCCTTCCTTGCTGAATGAAAATCATTCCCAAATTGTTAATTTGAAGTATGTAAAGGTAAGTTATCCTCGACAATGGCAGCCCACCATGTACAATAAAATACCTGGGTGCGTCTTAAACTACTTTCTCGACGGCTCCACCATGCTGTTGGAATTATGCGAGTAATTAGGTGAGGGAAATGTATATGAAACCTTTGTTTTACACTATTATTTCTATCCTTACTGGTTAATATGCTTATCGACTCGCTTTTCTTTTGTAATTTCTAGGTACGTACGGATAACAAAGCAGCTAGCAGCCTTCGGAACATACAGCATGGAGATTGGAGATTAGGAATTATATATGGGATTTGTCAGAAACTTATAATTTTGAATCTTTTGGTACTCGGTGTAATGGCTTGTTTACTTTATATATATATGGAGCTAATCTAAATGTGAGGGAACTATGGCTGTTTATGTTTACCTTGTTGAAATTATGTAAGATATGTACCATATATGGATCCATGGCAATCAATGTTTTGGTAGTAATTTCAAGCATGATAGTGTGTCAGATTAGCAGAATTGACTCTGTTCACAGATTTATATATATTGTCGTGTTGTGTTGGTATATATATATATAGAATTGAGTCTGTTAAGGTAAATGTGAATTCAACTCATCCTCTGTCTGCTCCTTCAAATGTTTCCACAAGCAGAATATGCTCCAACAACCCTTTATTTGTATATTTGATTTGATATCATATCATGCATGCTCAAATTCTGATAACAGCATGAATCGATGCTTCTAAGGGGATTTTCCCAAACACCTGTTGTTGGCCAAGTAATCCTACTGTCACAGCCCTAAAGACCAAATCATGAGCTGATGGTATATATGGGACCAAAATTTTAATTGCCTAATATAACATTCAAAATTTAAAAGGTATTTACTTCTCCAACTCTGACAGTATGAGTGCAAAGAAGTTAAATGGATACCAGGAGTTGATGAACTGAGAGGCAGAGAATCCTACAGTGTATGTGCCACAGAGAGTTGCTGAATTGGTTGAGAAAGTGATGCAAGCACAGCTGATACACGAGGCCCAGCTGCTACTTCCACTCAAGAAAGGCCCAAACGCAAGAGGACAGCTGCCATTTGGTCACGAGATTACTCCATGAAATAACTTCTAGAAGTTTCTATTTTCTGTTAGAAAACTACAGATAAGAATTGTGATGTAATTTCCTTGATCCGAGAATTCTGTTAGCAAGAATATTTGTATGGACTTTTGACTCATTTGGAAAAAGCTAATGAAAAAATATCCCTTTTCTCTATCTCTTGTTCTCTCTCTCCTTTTCTCTATCTTTTCCCTTCCCACAGAGGTAACGATCCACTAACATTGGTGCTTTCGTTAGCTGTCTATGGCTCCTAAGGTGGATTACGCAGAGGCAATCGCCTCCCTCACTTCCAAAATTCAAGACCTCACCACACTTATTGAATCTAATTCGGTATCCATCACCACGCATCAATCCCAAATGGCCAAGATTGACAAAGCCCCCGCCATGCCACCGCTCGCACCCATCCCTGTTCCACCGATCTCACCAAGCTCCACTTCACAGGGCAACTCCCAAATTTCCACATATCAAATTAAACCCCCTCGTTTCAACCTTACCCATTTCGATGGCCAAGATCCTCAGTCCTGGATTTTTCAGGCTGAGCAATATTTTGCTTACCACTCTATTCCCCCTCATCAGAAACTTTCTGTGGCTTT
>AWWV01006717.1:0-31497 GCA_001974805.1 Corchorus capsularis
CAGACCGGCACCGTGTTGAGAAGCAATTTGAAGAAGACAGTTGGGTCTTTGTAAAACTACAGCCATATAGGCAAACTTCTGTTACCTCTCGGCCCTATTCTAAATTGACCAAGAAGTACTTTAGCCCGTATCAAATCGTCAAGAAGGTTGGGACAGTTGCTTACAAGCTTGAGTTGCCTCCTACATCAAAGATTCATCCAGTCTTCCATGTCTCTTTATTGAAGGCTTACAAAGGTGAGATTCCACCAGTGATTTCTCATCTTCCAGTTGCTGATTTTGAGGGCCAACCTATACTGGAACCTGAAGCTGTTTTGCGCCAACGCACTGTTCAACAGGCTGGTAAGCCTATGGAACAAGTTCTCATTAAATGGAAGCAAATGCCAAAAGGGGAAGCTACATGGGAATGGCTGTCTGATGTGCAGGAAAATTACCCAACATTAGACCTTGAGGACAAGGTCAGTCTTGAAGGGAAAACTAATGATGCAAGCACAGCTGATACACGAGGCCCAGCTGCTACTTCCACTCAAGAAAGGCCCAAACGCAAGAGGACAGCTGCCATTTGGTCACGAGATTACTCCATGAAATAACTTCTAGAAGTTTCTATTTTCTGTTAGAAAACTACAAATAAAAATTGTGATGTAATTTCCTTGATCCGAGAATTCTGTTAGCAAGAATATTTGTATGGACTTTTGACTCATTTGGAAAAAGCTAATGAAAAAATATCCCTTTTCTCTATCTCTTGTTCTCTCTCTCCTTTTTTCTATCTTTTCCCTTCCCACAAAGGTAACGATCCACTAACAGAAAGAGTCTAGGACCTGGAATTTTGAGGCTGTTGATCAATGGATAGAATAAGATACACAGAAAGCAATTGAAAACATGCCATTAGGTATTTTTGAGAGAGATGACAAGAGGATTTGCCCAGGCCAATACAGTGTACTGTTAAATCTGGATATTATGCCTTGAAGTTGGAAGAGGGGCATCAATATTTCAGCCTCGATTGGACCGGATAAAGCATCAAATGTCCTGCGAATTGTTAGAATTTGATCAATGGCTGAGGGCCTATTTTGGGACAGACAGTGTTAAAGATGATGTAAGTAGTGATTCTATTTTAACCAAAGTGGCATATACTTGTTGGCTTATCTGGAAAACTAGATGTGAGTTTGTGTTTCAACATCACGAGATTAATATTCCAGATTGTCTAGTACATAATACACTACACAATCCAGATGTGACTTGTGAGTTTGCTTTGACTGCACAAGCTCTTGCATTAAGAGATGGTGCTCAATCTGCTGTTACTGCTGGATATGTGAGAAGGTATACTTTGAAACTGACTCAGCTTTATTATTTGCTGGTGCAAATAATATACATTACGGTTACTTGTGAATAGCATTCAAGAGAAACAAGTGAGACTCATTGGAAGGAAAGCCAATTTGGATATATTTTTCTTTAACATAGTGGATATATTTGTTGAATAGTTTACCGATCAGTCTAAATCTTGAAGATACTTGACTAGTTCCTTTACAATACCTGGTATCTTAAAATTTAATGTGTAGAGTTGACAAGGCAAAAGTTTGGCTTCAATATTATAATATGACATGATTTGGATAGAAATTGTTGAGTGAAAGTTTCTCTTGTGATTTTAACATTCATTATTTTCAGACCCTAAACTCTGTCAGGGTGAAATGGGCAAAGTAAGTTTTACTTGATCACCACTGCCTCTCTCTATATATGAAGGTTTCACTGAAGAAACATATAGATTAAAAATTAAAGCATATCCGATATTAATTAAGTTTGATAAAAAAAAAGTTAATTACTCATAATATATGGAAGATACATTATTTCCCTCTCTTTTTGACTCAAGACTAATCTTTTCCCTATAAATGAGTTGATGCCCAAAACCATATTGTTTCCATGGAGACTTCTTCACTTCACAATTTTCTTCCTACCAAAAGTGTACTGCAGGCAAGGGGAAATTATTGGAGAAATTTTTTTGTGTTTGTGGCAAACAAAGCGATACAATTTATCATTCTTTTAAGAATAAAGAAAGCATCTCATATATGAATAATGAACATATATATATATCGATCGAGCCAAAAACAACCCTAGTTTTATGGCTATTTTTCTATGTTTTTGGGTCTATTTATGTTCTAATTTAGCTTATTTTGATGATATTTGTGTTTTTAGTCTTTATAATATGTGAAATTGGAAATTGTTAATTTTCACTACTTTTGGAGCTATTTTGATGACTTTTTACACAGATATGAGCAAAGTAATTTTGAGTATAGATTTGAAGATTCGAAGTTCGTGATTTGAAGATTTCTTGAAGATAATTTGAAGACTTGAAGACTATTAAGAATTATTTCATGAAGCAAGAGTTGAAGATTGAAACTTTATTTGCAAAGGATTGAAGCCAAGCCCAGAATAAGCCCAAAAGTTAAGGATTTTTGGATATTTTATATGGGATTATACTTAGTCCATATAAGGTCATAATTGGAGTTAAAATCTCAATTTATGCTCCACAAATCCAAAAGAGTATCCAATTCACGCATTAAACCCGATACTAGTCCTAGTTGGACTAGGATTCAGCGCAGTCTCGGTAAAAAGGCCATAACTTTCTGCTCAGATGTCTGTTTTAGGCCCGTGAGTACCCGTTAGAAAGCTAACTCCGAGCTCTACAATTTTCTTTTGAAGTGAAAAGCCCAGATCTGCCATCTTCAAGTCCGAATTTCAAGTCGAAGTTTCTGCAGAAATCGAGAAAATTCAAGAATCCTATTTTGACTTGGATTCTACTCTAGGATGACATCTAATCCAACTTGGAGTCTAAGTCAGCCCTAAACCGCCCTACCTTTTTTTCTCCACTATAAATAGTCACCTTAGGACTAGATTTTGTGTATAATTTTTATTCCCATAAGATATATTGTTTAGTTGAAGATTTGGAGAAGAAAAACCCTAGGAGCCGCCGCCCCCTCTCTTCCTCATCCAGAGATAAGTTTTCTTCTTCTTATTTGTGGATGCTCACTCAATTTATGAGTGAGTAATCCTTTTCTTTTCTCCAATGTAGAATTTAATTGATCTCTTGACTAATTTCATGGTGAGATTTTGTGCTTATATATGAGAATTGTTTTGGGTATTTCTTAGATCTCTGTTTTAATCATATGTTGCTTGTTTTGATGGGTTGGAGTCGACACTGCCTTGATAAATTAGGTTAACATTAGCTAAATTAAGTCTAGAATTACAACCTCAGATTTAATTATGTGTAGCTATTGGAGGAGAACTAACCCTTCCTTCCAAGAGAGATAAGAATCAATGACCAAGAAATTGCTTGTTGTGCTTGTTAATTACTAGTGCTTAATGCTTTGTTCTTTTGGTAGTTTTTAAGCCCCAAAAGGGAAATTGATTGCTAAGAGAATGATAGGGATATTTTAAGCCCCAAAAGGGTAATCTTATCTAATTTGGTAATTAGGATTAAATTCCAAACAAGCTATCCAAGGTTTTCATAATTATTAGATATCAATGATCCATGTTATTTATGTTAAGAGGGAGATTAATTCTATGTTGGAGGGTTTTCTATTTAATTGTTTTCTCATAATATTCACTGCTTTTTAATTAATTGTTTACTTTAATTTTCTTGATTGTTTTCTTAGTTAATTTTATTGTTTGTTAGATTTAATTCCAAACTCTTCTTCGAAAATCTCTTATTTAATTTGTTTTATTCAAAGAAAAAGGAATACCGATCTCTCTGTGGGTTCGATCCCTACTTGTCCTAGCTATTCTTAGTTAGTAATTGTTGGGATATTTATTTTTATGATTGCTGACGACCGATCATATATATATATAGAACTGGAAAATTAGTTTCTTTTTTTTTTTTTTGAGAAAAGGAAAAATAGTTGAATCCTATATGTCCAAATTTTCACTTTTTATTTTTTGGTTAAACAAATTTTCACTTTCAAACCTATGTCCGAAGCAAATTTCCTTATTAAACTTCAATTTTGATCTATAACTAGCTCATTTTTATTATTAAAGAAACCTAATACCTATGTTTGGATTCAAATGTTTAGGGAAAATATAAATATACAAACATACAAAGGCAGGATAGAAATCCTCTCCCCTAATTTCTGTCCCCCCTTGTCCCTCATACACCAAATAATGACACGTGTCCCTTGTATTATACCTTGTTTGTTTCAAGTTTTAACAAATAACATTAATAAAAGAAAATAAAATAAAAATCCCACTTAATCACCAGGTTTAGCCCCAAATTAAAAATAAATAATCGAATATAAGGGTTAGTCCTAAATTTTAATATATTTCCCATAAGGTTTTAGAATGAAAATATAAAATTTAATTTAACTAGGCAAACAAGGAATAACATTAGAAATTAAAAAGGGACACGTGTCATTATTTGGTGGATGGGGGACAGAAAATGGGGGGAGAGGATTTTTATCCGTGTAAAAGTACTTAAATTCCTAATAAATTACCCATTAAACTAGGATTGCGCGCAAGCCGAAAATTGGCCGCCAAACTCGGTTTTTCTTCCCTCCATTACCGCCAACTCGATTGCTCCTCTCTTGTTGTAGGCTTTGTAATTTTTGTTTTGAGACCTCATTTTTGTGGGTTCTGTTCAGAGTATATCATATTACTGGTTGATCGGTTGAATTTAAAGGTTCTCACCCTTGTTTCTTGCGTGTAAAGGTGGGGAGTCTCAATCAATAATATAGAATTGTAAAATGCTTTAAAACAAGAAATTTATATTAAAAACACTAGAAAGTACAAGGAAATGAGATTTAAGGATATCAGATTACTTGAATACAAGTGATCAAAGGGAAAATGTTAAGTTAAAGGACTACTCCTAAATTACAAGTCTACTCTAATTCTAAGGGTTACTCCTACAAATCTAGCCAACTAAGGTGATAATTTGACTTCTTGTCATTGATGAATTTGTCAACTCCTCCTTCATAAGAAAAACTCTTATTTATAGTATTCACATTAGTAGTTAATTAACTCCTAATCCGAAATTAATTAAGCACAAGTGTCACCTCCCAATTAAAACACTTGTAACCCCCTTTGAAGGGGGCTATCATTATATGTGTTTTAGATATAATCAATAAACAAAATAGAAATAAATGTATCAAATGATCAGACAGCCGTGGTTGGTTCCAGACTTGAACTAATGTTTGCATTCATCAAGATAAGGAGAAAGAACTCCATTTTTTACATGAGGACTGAAAATCTCTCATAAATCCTATACAAAAGACCTACTAACTCATCAATATACTTCCTTTTCTGTCCAAACATCAATACATATTCTTAAAAACCACTACTTTCTCTTTTTTCTTTTTTTTTTCAAATCCTAACAGCAAAAAAGCAAACCTTTTTAACATCTCTGTACCGCCCTTCACCGGAAAGGCCATCATTTCTTCTCACCTTCCTTCAGGCCATCCTTTCTTCTCACCTTCCTTCACCTCCACTTCCTTTTCCTCTTCAAGCTTTTTCACCTTAGCGCTTGCAAATGGACCTTTTCCTTTTCAAGGTTTTTCACCTTATTAGCATTCTCTTCCAAAACAGCATCAAGTTTTACATTCATCTGCCACTGGAGTTCCCTGACTACCTCTACTTTCTTGTCTGGTTCCACCCTACTAAAGAACCTCTCTTTGACAGTTTCAAAAGCCCCATACTTGTATGAAGCATAGGCAGCTGTGAGAATAGCAAAACCATATTCGAGACCAGCAGACAAGACCCCAAACCGTATAATACGGTCAGTGAAAGTATGATGATCAGAGGTTATTTTGCCGAAGTTTGGGTTTGGGTTAGACTTGGGAGGAGGTTGAGGATCAGTCTTACCAAACCTAAAATGCTTGTTAACACTAACATGGGGACAACCTCTCATAGCCCTAACAACGAAAAGATGCTTCATGACTCTCGAAGACAAAGAAAAATGAAAACTTTTTCTCTTTCTTTTTTCTCTGGAGTGTAAGAATGAAGAAAGGTAAGGGTTTTAGTTAGTTTATTTATATCTCACAATAAATCAAGTCGCCTGAGGAAAGCTAGGGCAAAGAAATACGGTGTCGTTTCAATCTAAGAAGGAATAGTTTTTTATATAGTTCTCCTATATAATATAAGCTATACGGTGTCGTTTCAATATGGTATCGAACGGAGGGAGTAATTAATTAGTAATTAATTAATGTCCTATCCTTGTAGCCCAAAAAAAACTAATGTCCTATCCTACCACTAATATAAGCTATAAACCGTTTAACCAAATCACTTATAAATATGTTATATTATATTATAATTTGAAATGCTAGAAAGTCAAATCTATTCTCAAAGGTTTTCGAGAATAACAAAAAAAAGACAAAAGTGAAATGACAAAAAAACCAAGGTGCATAGTAACAAAACGAATATAGTGAATGGTTAGGAAAAATTTTGAGGGTATTTTAGTAATTAAACATCTCACTATTATTGTTTTGTATAATAATATAATAATGTATAATATTAGTGTTTTTTATAATATTTAATGTTTAAAAGTGGGAATCTTCCGGGTCAGATCAGATTCAATGTTTTTTTTATTTTCTCTAAAAGTCTCAACCATGCTCCAAAGTAAATCCATTTATCTTACAATTTGCTTTCAGTTTTTTTTTTTTGGGCAGAACAATTTGAGTATTATTGTAATAATTATGCATATATAGCTTTATATATATTACAAGTTATATTAACCCGCGCTGGCGCTACGGGCGTTCTTTATTTTAGAGTGGTGCTTGATTAACTGATTGAATAATGATATTAATATTATCAATCATATAAGGGCCAAGAACATTTTTTATTCTAGACTGGTGCTTGATTGATTAATTGATTGAATTATATAAGGTTGCAGTAAAAATGAAATTATTTAAATGGATTAGTTTTAATTATGTCTCTGCCATAAATCTTTGTAAACTAACTTTTTAGACATGCAAAATTAAGAAGGTCAAGAACATGTTTTTATTTGTAAGTAATAGGAAGTGCAAAGAGGTAATAATGTTGTTAATTAGATAATAATACTCACATTGAACAAATGATGGTTTTAATTAAGAAGGGGAAAATATTGAACGGTCCATGTTGAAGGGATGGAGATGAAGAAGAAAGAGGAAAGAGATATGAAGTTGTAAACAAAGGGGAGTGCTGAAACGGTTTGATTTTTGGCAAACCTGAAGACTGATCAGCACCGAGGAATTGAAAGAAAACAGGGAGAGAAACATTAATTAAAAGTAATTAAGGGTTTAGGGTTTTGAAGCAATTAGTTAAAAGTCTTAAATATTAATTAAAAACAATTAAGGAAGGGAAATGTGTAATTACGAAAAAAGGTAGAAGGAAAAGGAATGGGGGAAACTCATAGAGGGACTTTTTAGTCATCCAAAAAGTGAGAAAATACCAAAAATAGCCAAAAGGTGGCACCACATTAATCCTCAATTTAGCTTTTTAGTAATTTCCATGGTAGTTAAAAATAATATATAGTATATATATATGTGTGAATTGTATTTAACTTATCCACATTTTAAGTGAATATAACCGGCCACTAATTTACTTAATTAGTTAACCAATTTTAACCACCATTAACCATCTTTAATTAATCCTCTTAGGCTAAAACCCTCTTTAAGCCCAAAAGTAATTAATCACAAACCCAAGTATTAGTCCTCTTAAGCCCAACATCACTAGGCCCAGTCCTAGTATTAATTTTGCACCCCAAAAATTGCCCCCAAATCAAATATTGATTTATGACATCATTATTTGATTTATTACAGTTAAATTAAGTGAGAAATTAATTTCGATTTTTCTTCTTCAAACCCTATTAACCAGGCTAGTAACTGTACTTTCTTTTTCAACTCTTTTCACCTGCCCACTACTTTACTGTTTCATCTTCTTCTTTTCACCACTTTTGCTCTTCTCACAAAAATAACATGATCATGGCACCACTTAAACCTTTGAATAGAACTTCTCCATTCATGAAAGATGCCAAATATAGACTTCAGACCATGGCAAATACTAATGCTAGAATGGGAAATCACAATGCCCATACTATTTGTGGAAATCAAGTTGATGATTCAATCGAGCTTGAAGATTGGCTTCCCATCCCAAAGACCGAAAATTTGTTGCTAACACACTCCAAATGTTCAAGTATTGAACTATTTCATGGGAGAATCTGTTATTTCTTCATGGCCATCTTCCGATGATCGATTCCTGGCTTGGAACACCAAATTGGCCAAGATATACACTCCATTTTGGCAAAATTTAGGTATTTTCCATTTGCTTGGACTTATTCTAAATATTCCAAGCATTGATCCTCACATTATGGCTATCTTACCATTATTCTGGTCTTCGAATTACAATGTGTTCTTATTTTCCTGTGGTTTGATGACTTTGACCTCCAAAGATCTATCCATGTTGACTGGAATAAAATGTTCTAGATTAGGAGCTCATCATAGAACATTTTTAAATCCACCTTCAAGTGATTTTCCTCGAAAAAACTACAATTCCTTTCGTACTCTGGAAAGGCAATGTATCACTCCCTATATTGTTCCTGATAACAAATAGCACATAGGGTTTTTATTATACTGGTTATACAAATTTGTCTTTTGTGTTCCAATTAGTGCTGCCAATCAATATCTTCCTACCGCTGAGGCTCTAAATAGGAATGAATTTGTAGATCTAGTACCTCTAATTTTGGCCAAGGCTTACCATGGTATGACTTCTCTTGTGGCTTAAATATCCTCAAATGTTCCAACTTCCCATATAGAAGGACCATTATGGTTTTTCCAATTATGGTTCTATATCTATTTTTACTCTTCTTCACCTGACTATTTTTCAATTAGTAATGCCAGAAACAGTTCCATTTTAAGGCAACACATAGTGAAAAATCCTAAACATCATGATCTTATTAGTCTTATTGACTATTTTTTGAACCTTCAAATAACCAATCATAGGTTTTTTACTCCTTATGACCATCTTGAAGACAGATATGCTAGTTTCTTTTGGGTCACCCAAAGAAATTTGATGCCTTTCACCTCAATTGATGAAGACATGAACATTGCCTGGGCGTCTCTCATTTTTCCTAGAGATCTTATTGGAAAAATTGGATCTAGTCCTTCTGCAGGCACTCTTTTTTCCACCACATATTCTCCTCAATTTTGTCACAGGCAATTTCGTCTTCTACAACAGATCCCTGTTCCTAATTTCTTTACTGCTAACCCCAACTTTGAGCCCATCTATGAACTTACTGAAGATTGGGAACTTCAAACTCTCTTCACTGTAAATGCTAAACTCATTCATGATCTTCAAATCAATTCCTAGAGTTCATGAAGCTTTTAATTCCTGGTGGGTTGAACATGGCTTTACCCTCTGCTTCAAACAAACCAGAGTTGAGATCTTCAGTAATCTTTCAATTTCTCCACTAAGAATTATTTGATTTCACAAATTAATTTCTTTCTATCTATTATGATTTTATTATCAATTTACTATTATTTCTTTTATAGAATTCCACCAACCTCACTTTGATTATGTCAGTTGATGATGATCCGAAGCCAGCAACTCTTGATACTCCACAAAATTTTCCTATGGCTAGTGATTCGGTAAGTCCTTACCTGACTTTATTTCCAAGTTTATGAATTCAATAATTAACATTCATGTCTTATGTAGGATTTTGACTTTGATTATGAAGAAGACCAACTTGAAAATAATCCAAAAAAACAATTCTTCCGATGGAGGTTCTCTATCAAATTCTGCTTTTTAGGTAATATTCTTCTAACTTCATGATTCTTGTTTCAGATTGACCTGCTATCTCTTCGATTAGCTCTTGATTGTCTAATGGATTCTCCCACATTCAAATCCCCAAAATCACTTGAAGAATCTATGTCAGATCTGAAAGACATGTTTCTGTTTTTAACAGAAGATATAGAGCAATTCACTGCTTTGAAACTAACTAAGTCTTCGCTTTGCCTCGAGAAGATGTCTTCTTTAGCTCCTAACAATTCTTATTGCAAAAATCTCATAACTGCTAGTCAATTGGTCTTGTTACTAATCTCCTCTCGTTTTTCTGATAATAAGGCAAAAATAAGCTATTTGAAGAATTTCCTCTTCACTTTGGTACGTGTAAAGTTGGAGCTTATAATGATATGGTCTGAAGGACTCCATTCCCACTCAAGCTTTTACTCAGAAGAGGAGCAAGAACGTTTTCATGATTTTTGTTTTCAATATCGAGAAAGAATTATCATGTTTTGTAACTTGTCCAGCAGAAAGAATGTTGTTGATTACTCTCTTGAACTTTTGTACTATAATCAAGAAACTCTCTTAACAGTTTGGTCAAACTTAAGGAAGAACATAGCTTCTCTTTAGTTTGATTCATTTCTACTTTTATAGTATTTAAATCTTCATTTCTACCCATGTAAAAGAATTACTCTTCTACTGAGAATAGCTTTCTAACTTTATACGTTGCAATTTACTTGTTTATTAATCATTGTTTATCATGTTATATATAAATAAGGTTTAACCATTTAAACTCAAAAGTTCAAAGAAAAACTCTGAATTATTTCTATATATATTATTCCAAATATAATGTAAATACACTTTTAAGTGAAAACTTCAAAACAGTTCTAGCTCCTGCTTCCAGTTCAGTCTTTGAACCATCAAATTCCAAAACCCATGGAATAGATTCCACTAACATGACTTCATCGAACTCAGGTAATGTCATTTGACAAGGATGATTAGCCAAGAAATCAGCCAACACTTGACCTTTTACAGCCTTTTGAGGAACAAAATTTAAAGAAAATTATGATAAAGCCAGAACCCATTTTCCAATTCTATTGCCCATCACAGGTTTGTTCAACATGAATTTAATAACATCATATTTGCAAATTAAGTCTACTTGCTCATTTATCAAGTAATGCCTTAACTTAATGCATGCAAAATACACAGTTAAACATATAGTTTTTCAATGGCTGAATATCTCAGCTCAACATCTACCATGTTTCTACTTAAATAGTATACAGCTTGTTCTTTTCCTTCACTTCAATCTTGTGCTAACAATGCACCAAATGATTTCTCTATACAAGCAACATACAATTTAAACTTCACTCCTTTTCTTGGAGGCATCAGTACAGGCGGATTTATCAAGTATTTCTTGATTTCCTCAAAAGCCACTTGATGTTCATCATTCCAGGGAAAATTTTCCTCTTATTTAAGTCTCAACAATGGAGTAAAAGCATATAACTTTCCTGCACAATTAGAGATAAATCTGCGTGACTCCGAATGCACATTTCAAAGGATGCAATTTCAGACCCCTTAATCTAGTTCTATTCAATAGCATTTCAAGTCTATTAAGATGCTCATCAAAATCAGTAGCCTTAACTACAATATTATCTATATAGACCTCTACATATTTTCCAATCATATCATGGAAAATAGCATTCATAGCCCTTTGACATGTAGCTCCTGCACTTTTCAATCCAAATGGCATTACAACCCATTCATAAGTTCCTAAAGAACCTGGACATCTAAATGCAGTTTTAGAAATATCATCTTCAGCTATGAATATCTGATTATACCCAGAATATCCATCTAAACACGACATTACTCCATTTCCAGCGGCAGAATCAATAAGCATATCTGTTATTGGCATTGGATACTCATCTTTAGGTGAAGCATTAAATTTCTAAAATCAATGCACACTCTAAGTTTTTCATTTTTCTTCATTACTGGACTATATTAGATAGCCATTCATCATACCTAACAGGCCTAATGAACCAAGCTTTCAACAACCTTTCTATTTCTTCTTTTATTTTAGTGTAAATATCAGGTGCTACTCTTCTAGCAGGTTGTTTGTGAGGTTTTCACATTAGCCTTAATATGTAACTTGTGTTCCACTAGGTCCCTACTTAGTCCAGGCGTATCAATATAATCCCAGGCAAAGCAATCTTTAAATTTAATTAACAAATTTACTAACTATTTTTGTTGAAGTTCTGATAAGAATGAACTTACATAGGTAGGTTTTGATTCACCAGAATTTGCCCCCAAGTTCACTTCTACCAAAGGATCTTGTACTGTAACTTGTACTTCCTCTTTTTCTCTTTCTTCTGACAAGGAAATTTGACTGTCTACAATGCAAACTGACTTTGTACTTTCTTCATCTTCAGCCAAAAATAAACTTTTTTCAATTGAATAAGCCTGAACTTTCTTCAGAGTCTCTTTGATTACAATTGAAATGTCTCTATTCATCATCAACAATCTCTTCTATGACTACTGATGAAGTTCTCACCGAGTCTAAAATAGCTTCCACATATAACTTACTCCATTCTTTGTTGTCAATCAATGAGGTAGCCTTTGGTGCTTCACCATTCAGACCTTCTTCAATTCTCAAAGGACCATATGTGTTGGAATAAAGTTGAGTATCCAAACAACCAGCACTCACTACAAATGGCTTGTTATCTGCTTGAACAATCTCGATTTCTCTATTTTCTTTCCATAACAAAATTATCTGATGTAATGATGATGGAATTGCCCTATTAGAATGAATCCAATCCCTACCTAATAATGCATTATAAGTAGTTGAAGAACTGATAACAAAGAAAGCAGTAACTGAGCTTACCTCTCCAACTTGTAAATTTACTGGTAAGATACCTTTAGCCCTTGTAGCACCACCATCGAATCCAGAAATGACTATGTCTGAGGGTAGCAGTTCTGTACTTTCAGTTTTCAACCTTGACAGCATCCTATGAGGAATCATATTTATAGCAGCTCCATTATCCACCAGAATCTTCTTCACAAGGAGTCCATTCATTACTGCAAAAATATACAATGGTCTTAGATGTTGAGTAAGTTCAGCTGGTGGCTTAACAAAAGACACTTTCCAATTCTTAATTTCCACTATAATCTCATTCGGATGACTTGACTCAACACTTGAATCACTTGATTCTTCTTCAGCAACATTTGCCTCTAGAGTCCAACCTCCTTCATCTTCCAAATTCTAAGATGCCATTGGCTCTATCAATACTTCTTCTGTTTCATTTACCTCATCCAAGGAATCATATTTCTCATAAGTCAAAAATGCATTAGGCAAAACATAATTGACTGACACCTTATCAGGTGAAATCAGAACTTCATTGATGTGAAGATTCTCCTTCATATTCTTCTTTCTTTCTATCAAACCTAGGGTTTTTACCTTCTATTTCTCCATCAACTTTCTCTTCTATTTGAACTGCATTCACTTGCATTTCATCATCATCAGGTTCTACATTTGGAACCACATAAGTCCTATCTGTCAAACCCCAATCTTTAGCCATTTGCATATAATTTTGCTTAGCTATTTGATTGAAATTTTGTCATTTTCTTCTCTGATTTCGAGGCATATCCCTATATGGAGGATGTCCCATTTCCTAAGGATCCACATATAGTTTTGAAAACCATCGATCTGCAGGAGTGTCAGGTGGTGCTTTGAAAGACTTTTTCTCTCTATTTTGTGAAGAAGTAACTCTTTCCCACACATTTCTCCTAGGTAAAAGCTGTTGTGATAACATTCTTCTCTCAACAGGCTCTCCTACTTCCACAACTTGCCTTTGGCTATTCTGCACCATTCTAACTTGTCCTTGTTAAACAAAATGAGGAAACATAACTCTTCCTCTTCCAAAACTTCTTCCAGTAGGAAATTCACCCCTAAAATCTCTTCCAGGGTAATTACTTCCCACATGAATACTTTGAACCGATCTTGGGTATGGTCTGAGATGCCTTTCCCTAGGAATTTGTCCTCTCCCTGGCACAAACTCATGTTCAAAGCCATTAGGAAATCTTCTTCCATCATGAACTGGAACTCTTTTTCCTCTAGTTTTAAATTCTTCCTCTCTCATAATATCAGCAAAAGACCTATGTTGTTGTTACTCTTGCATTTGCTTGACCTCTAGTTCTTTTGAATTCTGCCTTTGTTCATTCTTTGAAACAATCATAGCATTTACGCACTTACTCAAAATCTTCAGAAGTTTTCTTTTTTCTCCATTTGAACTCCCTGAACTCACATTCTCCTGGGACTGTGATTTTTCCAGTTCATATATCATGGGAGTCAAAGTGCTAATAGTTACACCAGGAGGAAAAGGATTCTGATCAACCATCATGGCCTTTTATCCATTAGGGAACTTTAACTTTCCAGCCTCAATTGCATCCTGTAATGAGTATCGCAAAGATAAACAATTTTTAGTTGAGTGTGACCAATTGTTATGCCATTTGCAATGTCTTTTATCCTTTATTTCAGATTTTGCTAGAATTTTATGATCATCTTTCAAGCTAATCTTCTTACCTTTTAATAATACATCGAAGATTTGCTCAGTTTTTGTAATGTCAAAAGAACTGTCTATTGACTTTATCAAACTTTCCAATTAGTTTCTTAACATTCTCATTCTGAGATGCTTTTCTCAATGCTGTACTGACATGAGGTTTGCTCAAGTTTAATTGAGCAACATTTATATCAACTTCTTCATCAGAATAATAACCTAAACCAACATTGACTTCATTTTGAGCATAATAAGTCTCTCTAGGCACTCTTCTTTTACCATCACCCTCTTCTAAAAGTCTCTCATACTTAGAGACACATGATGCTATTTGAGCCAAATCTACAAATTCCCTATCTTCAAACTTCTTTCTAAGTTCAAGAATTAGGTCATTCTTAGCTATACTAATATGTTCCCTTTCTGGTAATTGTACCAGAAGCCTAGACTTAACTTGTCTATGTCGAGCAATGAAGTCTTCTACTTTTTCACTTGGTTTCTGTTTTACTTTGGCCAAATCTGTCATAGTTACTTCAGGTTCTGTCCTATAGAATTGAGCATGAAATGCAGTTTCCATTTGATGCCAATTTAGGATAGAGTTTGCTGGTAATTAATAAACCAATTGAATGCAGCACCAGTACCAAACATTCTAAGCTTGACATAGTCACTCACATCTCCACATCTAATACTGAATCTTCCAATATGTTCTAGTGTAGACTGACCATCTTCACCAAAGAATACTGAAAAATCAGGAACTTTATACCCACTTGGGAATGGATTACATTGATCAATCCAATCCGGATATGGTTTCCTATACACAGGTCTTTGTCCACCCATTCCTACAGGCACTAACTGCTCTTGCAAGATTCCTAAAACTTGATCTCTCAACATATTTTGGAGATCATTGTCTCTTCTAACAGGATTATGAACTTGTTCATATATAATTACCACAAATATTAATTTCATTAGCCTCTGCAACATTTCTTTTCTGACCACTTTGGCCATTTACTGGAATTCTAGGATTTTCATAAACTTCCTCAATTGGTTTGACTCGATTGGAGTAAATCTATCTGTTTGAGGACAAACATTATGATCTGGACTAATTCTTCCATATCTTCCATTAACATTATCTATAACATTGCCGATTATTGGATTCGAGCAAGCACCAAACTCTCTCATTATTATACCAGGAGGAGGTCTAGTATTACTTATCCTAGTCATATTATTTTGTGAACTTCCATTAACATAATTTGACACCCTAAGCCCTTCTGGTATAGTACCAGCATTCAAAGTAGTCATAGATATAACATGCTTAAATAGATTATTAGTTGCATCAGTTAGAATAGCATGATTATGACCATTTTGTTCTATCATTGCATTTTGTGATTGCGAAAGCAAACTCACCTGTTCTGCATTTTTATCAGTATTCATTTGTGCCTTCTGCACTTGCAAGATTAACTCCAGCATTGCTTGTGTCAACATAGCAGGAGTTACTTTTTCATCAGAAGTCGATCTTTCACCAATCCTGATAGTTTCATTTATATTTACATTAGACGTTGAATTATCTTCTTCCTCATTGTTGCTATGCTTAGTTTTTGGAGGCATGATTTGCACAAACTTCCCTAGTGTCCCACTAGGTGTGCCAATTTGTTTGATCGGTTGAACTTGAGGGTTATCACCCTTATTTCTTATATGCAAGGGTGGGGAGTCTTAATCAATAATACAAAATTGTAAAGTGCTTTGAAACAAGAAATTTCTATCAAGGACACTATAAAGTACAAGGAAATGAGATTCAAGGATCTTGGATTGCTTGAATACAAGTGATCAAATGCAAAATGCTAAGTTAAAGGACTACTCCTAAGTTACAAGTCTACTCTAATTCTAAGGGTGATTCCTACAAATCTAGTCAACTAAGGTGATAATTTGACTTCTTGTCATTGATGAATTTGCCAACCCCTCCTTCATAAGAAAAACTCTTATGTATTCACATTAATAGTTAATTAACTCCTAATCCAAAATTAATTAAGCATGTAAATTATATTTAACTTGTCCACATTTTAAGTGAATATAATCGGCCACTAATTACTTAGTTAACCAATTTTAACCACCATTAACCATCTTTAATTAATCATCTTAGGCTAAAACCCTCTTAAGTCCAAAAGTAATTAGTCTCAAGTCCAAGTATTAGTCCTCTTAAGCCCAACATCACTAGGTCCGGTCCTAGTATTAATTTTGCACCCCAACAATTACATTTTATTATCAAAAGAGAATTCGGCCACCAACATGTGGTTGGTTCAA
The DNA here is from genome assembly GCA_001974805.1 of Corchorus capsularis. Lineage (NCBI taxonomy): Eukaryota > Viridiplantae > Streptophyta > Magnoliopsida > Malvales > Malvaceae > Corchorus > Corchorus capsularis. Next base: position 16,572 of record AWWV01006717.1, read on the forward strand.
GTAGTTTGGCACTTTAGGTTCGAGTCTTGTGAATGGAGAAAACCATTATTAGGAGAGCTTTACCCTCAAAGTAGGCCGACCCGGCTAGAATAAGATTAACTTGTAAATATATAAAAAAAAAAATCGGCAAAAAAAAAATCAAAAGAGAGGTTGAAACCCAAAACGGCCAAAACCCTAACCCACTAAAATCCAGAGAAGCCATTGATTGATTAACTGAGAAAGTAAAAAAGGTCGATGAAGCGATGAACAAGAACAGGGACTTAGAAGAAGAAAGAGACAGGCTCAGCAGCTTATCGGATGAACTCATCCACAAAATCATGGCTTTCATGAACACAAAATATGCGGTTCAAACTTGTGTTTTGTCCAAGAGATGGGAGTCCCTCTGGAAATCTCTTCCTTACCTTGACTTCAATTTCAAAACTTTCCCATTTAATGGGGCCAAAAAGGCAAATAACAAGACGTTTTCTCTCAACAATTTCATCAACCAAGTGCTTATCCGGCGTGACCACTCTGCCCTTGTTAAGGTTTGCATCCAATATCGTGTTTGTAGTGATCCGAATGCTTTAATTGTGCAGCAAGGGTTGATTGCTTATGCTGTTAATCAAAATGTCCAACATTTCCATATTTTCATTCTCTATAATTGGAATTTTATGTGGCCTCAGAGCTTCTATACCTCTAAATCACTGACAACTCTGGAACTGTTTGGTAACCTGGAATTACCCAAATGTTTGGCTTTACCAGCTTTAAAGACTTTGCATCTTTATGGGTATCGCATCACCAAAAATTCCTTGAGCCCAAACTTATTAGGTTGCCCAAATCTTGAAACTTTTAAATTTGGTGCTACTCATACGGTGAACGATAAGACACTATTTATTAACGCTGCTAATTTGAAAAGGTTGGAAATTTCCATGCACCGACCTCATAAGAAGTACTATGGACGCAAGGTTGTGATTGACACTCCTGGGCTTTTGACTTTTAAGTATAAGGGTTTTCCTCCTATTATAGTCTGCTCATCTGATCTTGCTTCTATTGATGATGCTTATTTTGATATATATGATTTCCACGACATTGGATTCAAAGAGGCGTTTAAGTGTTTAACGACGACTCTGTTCATATATGTTCTGAAGACTCTGTTGACATGTGTTCTGAGTGTTGTGATAATTTTCGTGAGAATGTTATTCGTTTGATCAACACTTTGGGGGAGTTTCGTCATGCAAAGTCTCTCACATTATCATTGGAAACAGTTGATGTAAGCTTTTCTAACTCATTCTGTCATTTTATATAATCTAATTTTGATCTGATTTGTGATCATATTTTTGCTAATTGTTATGGATTTGTAGTGAAAAAAAAAGTCTGAAAGAGATTTATATATTTGTTAAAATTAACTATTAAGGCCTTTCATTATCCTAAAGTTAACAGTTAACACAACTGATGCTAAATTGCTAACTCATTTCTTCAAATACATTCCCTTCTAAATTCCCTTTTTTGATCACCCCTAATCAAACATATATATATATATATATATATATATATGTCTTGTACTTTATAATAGGTGGAGACTAGAATCTTTAATGACTTCTTTGTTATAATATGTCCTTATCTTTGTCCTTTAACATATGAAGTATACATTATTATGAGTTATTTTCTCAAAAGTTTTCTAATCCAATCTCTAATTCTAAGTTGTAACTATACTTGTTTTTCCTGTAGTAATTAAAATAAAATTTTAAAAAGGTTCTGATCTTAAAATCAAATGTTCACTCTTACCGAGAAATAGAATAGTTGAAACTTGAAAACCCCAAACTCCTCTAGCACAGACCACAAAAATTATTTTTTTAATTATGAACTTACTCTCTTAAATACTCCATGTAGAATCTAATTATCAAGGTTTTTTTTAATTAGTAAATAATTTTATTTATCCGAAACAGCAAAGTTGCAATTCAGTACAAGAGATAGATGCTACATAATAGCAATAATCAAACAATAACAAAATATATCATAGAAGTTTGGGGATATAAAATTCTCATCTAGTACAAAGAAGATTGTTGATGTAGTCTTTTTTAATATGTTCCAAACCATACAATCTACATCGAACAGTTTCAACAATCTGCTTAAAAACGACTTCATTTGTCTGAGTCTTCTGTGAAAAGAGTCTAGAATTCCTCTCTCTCCAGATAAAGTAACAACAAGTATTTCAGGCAATTTTAATAATAATAGTTAGTAGAGAATTACCCTTAAGACCCGAAACTGCCCACTGAAATTCATATAACCAATCACCGACGGAGTGAGAAAAGCCACAAGCAACTAAGACTTTGGACCAGATTCTACTAGAAAATTCACAAGAGAAGAAGCGATATGGTCTCTGGTTTCTACCTGTTGCTGACAAAAGATGCAATTCATATCAGCAAGAGAAATTCCCCATTCACAAAGGCGTGCATGAGTAGAAATTCCCCATTCACAAAGGCGTGCATGAGTAGGCAATCTATCTTGGACAGCCATTTAAGTAATTAGGGAATGTTTAGGAATATGGTATTGGAACCAAATCAGCCTCTGCCAAGCAACTTTAGCAGATTTAGTTCTAAGTGTTTCACACATCAAAGCAGTTTCATTTTTTTAAGGGAAAAAAACTTTCATTTATATTAGATGAAAGTAAAATATTAACTGATAATAATTTTAGGAAAATCATCCCTCTTTACATCAAATCTTAACAAGACACAGGGCACTCACTACTTAGAAATAAAAAGGTTAGTTTATAGTAGTTTTCTTTTTTGACACATTTTAATGGGTAGTTTATTTTTTAAATGAGATCAATTTCATATTTATCCTTCAATTGATAGTTTTATTTTAAATAGGTACTTTTTATTTTTGAATTTTTTAATATTTTAAAAACTGAGTTTGTCTCCGAGTCAACTCGTGAGACAAATTTAGGTTTTCGCATTATAATTTTTTTTTGAAGTACAGTTTTCGCATTATAATTAGTATAGAAGTATAGATATAACATGATACTATTAATTATAAAAAAAATTAATTACTACTAAAAAAAATGCAAACCCTAATTCCCGTCCCCTCCAAGTAATGTAACACCAAATAAAAAACCCCAAACGGCAAGACCCTATTTCCAAAAGGCAGCCATTTGTGCACAAAAGACAGAGCCATGATCCATCGCTTGTTAGCCCCAAAATCTCGTCGGAAGAAATTATATTAATGTCGTCAACCAATGAAGCAGATAGGTCGGGGAAGCGCTGGTTTTGGAGAAACAACAAGAACAGTGAAGAAGAAGCAGAAGAAGACAGCAGCAGGGACAGAATCAGCAATTTAAGCGATGAACTTGTTCATAGAATCATGTCTTTCATGACAGCAAAACATGCAGTTCAAACTTGTGTTTTGTCCAAGAGATGGGTGTCCCTCTGGAAATCTCTTCCGTACCTCGACTTCAATCAACGTGCTTTCCCATCAATTGGAGGGCTTGAACAGATGGATGAGATGATGGTTTTTATCCTCAAGTTTTTAATTTTCAACAATTTCATCAACCAAGTGCTTATCCGGCGTGACCGCACCAACCTTGTTAAGGTCTGCTTCCAATCTAATTATGAGCCATGTATTCGTACTCTGCAAGGTCTGATTGCTTATGCACTCAATCACAATGTCGAATATTTAAATTTTATTGGTTACATGATTCGGGCTGGAACGTTTTGTTCCCTCAGAGCTTTTATACTTGTAAATCACTAACAGATCTCCAACTGCATGGTACTGGTACCTCAAAATTACCCAAATGTCTAGCTTTACCAGCTTTAAAGTCATTGCATCTTGATGGGTTCTTAATGACCAAAAATTCCTCCAATCCTGAAAACTTCTCAGGTTGCCCAAGTCTTGAAACCTTGAAACTTATTGGTATTCGTTTGGAGAAAAAACAGACACTATTTATTAATGCTCCTAATCTGAAAAGGTTGGAACTTTCTTTTGGCCAGCCTTATATGAAATATGGACACAAGGTTGTGATTGATGCTCCTGGGCTCACGACTTTTAAGTGTAAGGGTTTTCCTCCTATAGTGTGCTCTTCTGATGACCTTGCTTCTATTGACTATGCTTATTTCCATATATATGATTGGTAAATCTCTGGATTGGAGGAGGAAGATAAAAATGAAGAAGAAGACAAAGGCAAAAAATGTATTGATATCTATTCTGATGAATTTCGTGACAGAGTTCTTTGCTTCACTGACACTCTGAAGTTCTGTCATGCAAAATCTCTCACATTATCAATGGAATCAGTTGAGGTAAGTTCTATGAACTCATCCTGCCGTTTTATATAAACTAGTAGTCTGATTTGTGATAGGTGATGAGTGATGAATGATTTTGTATATATGTGATGATCATTTTGCTGAAATCTCTTTGTTAACCATATTTATGGGTTTCCAGTGAAAGCAAAGTCAAGCCTGAAAGGATTTGGTGTTGTCAATTTTATGTATCGTGATGTAATGTAATCTTAGAATGCAGCATTCTGATCCCTTTTCTTCTTCTTTTCATCCTTTTTTTTCTAAAGAGGGGACAATTAACTAAAATAAGAAATTTAATGTTACAGCAATCTATAGAGGTAACCTTTCGTTATCCTAAAAGAATAACTGAACTTATGCTAAAGATTACCTGCTAAGTTTCCATTTCTGATCACTACTTTGTCAAAGAATTTAAGGAAGGAACTCAGATGTACAAAAGGATCATTTAGCAGGAAAAAGTTTTTATATTTATATAATAGGTAGAGACTAGAATCTTTATTGACTTCTATTTGATAGTATGTCCTTGATCTTTGTCCTTTGACTGAAGAAGGTCCCATTTGGCTGATATATTGTATGTTGAACCAAAAATCTATTTCTCTATGTTGTGATTCATTTCATTTTTTGCTGGGAATGTTTACTTAGTATTCTTGCACGCGGAATGATAGATCAGCTGTAACTGTATAGATTATAATTAATGAGTTATTTTCTCAAAAGTTTTCTAATCCAATCTCTTGTAACTTATTTTGTCTTTAAGGCTCTTGCTACATTTCCTTCTTTCCTGGAGGAAAATCCTTCGCCATTTGCTAATTTGAAGCATCTCAAGATAGAACGTGAACCAGCCCAGGAATGTATGAAGGTTAAAATACCTGCAGGTGTCCTCAATTACTTTCTCAACAGCTCAACCGTGTTTGAATTATGTTAGTGAAGGTAAGTAAAAGGAATATGAAAACCTTTATTTTATTTGTCTTTGATAATAATGATTACTGTAAATTTGACTCCAAATGTGGAAATTGATTTTTCTTATGAGCTTTTGTTTTTTAATTGATTTTCTTAGGTATGGATGACAAGTAGCAGCAACCTTTGGAATGTAGAGGATAGGAACTATGCTACTTTTTTTGCTACATCGATCGGAACTACTTTATTTGTAAAGTCCCTCCAAACAATGCTTTTTGAATCTTTTGATTTAATGGTGTTTTGTTTAATTTTGAAATGGTAAGGATTAGGAACTATGGTTGTTGCTGTTATATGTAATTAGATATATTTTGTTGCATCTGGAAGTAATTTCCGTGCATGAGAACAAAAGAATTGGCCAATTGGGTAAACAAAGTCCTTTTTGCTGGGTATTTTAATTCTCTTTGAAATAGTTTATTTTTCTTAGTACGTACTCTTGAAATAGTAGAATTTGGGTGAAGAAAAGCCTTTTATTAATAATTGGACCCGGCCTAAAGAAAGCTAGAAGTTGTTCAGCATGGCCAAGATTTTTTTTTTTTTAATTTTCAGAACATTGTGTACATGATTAAATGCCAAGCTAAATGTCAATTAAATTAGAGTTAGAAATTCAGATTTTATATACTAGCTAGTACTAGTACTAGACTACTACTAGTACCAGACATTTTTCTTCTTTTCTTCTTCCTCTTATTCATCAGATGAGAAAGAATATCTTTTTTTTTTGGGTGTACAGGAGAAAGAGTATCTGCTACAAGTATATTTTGCTGCTACTTTAAACTATATTGTATTGTGTTAAAAATTAAAAATACACTATTTTTTGGCATAAGTTTCACAAGGTTTTTGAGTTTAGACCTTTAGTTTGTTCATTAGACTGTTGGTCTGTGAAAAGTTCAAGGGAATGAAATGTTCTTTTTTTAAAAAAAAAATCTGAATGCTGGGAAATTGAATGAATGAATTACAATTTACAAGTTTGTAGGCCAGAAAAAAATTTCCAAGTGAAGAAAAGTTCTTATTCCTTCAGACAATAAGAGTGTTGCTTCTGGAACTACAAATGAGAATTCACTATTACTTCTTTTTATTATAGCATACCTATGTCTCTATATTTTATTGGCAATCATCCATTTCTTGTTAAAATCTAACACAAATTGTCAATATCAACTATTAATTGCTCAGTGAAATTCTTGGCTTTGATTTTCTATATTGTGTCTTTTATTAAAGGAAATGCCTCTTGTAATTAGTTGATATTCTTTATTAATGACTTCTCTGTTAAAGTATGTCCCTGATCTTTGTAGTTTGACATATGAAGGTCCCATTTGGCTGATATGTTGCATGTTGAACTAAAAATCTATTTCTCTATTTGGTGATTCATTTCATTTTTTGCTGGGCATGTTTCCTTGATATTCCATGGCAATTGGCAATCAATATCTTGTATTTTTTGGCATAATAGTGCAATATCAGATCATTAGAATTGACTCTGTTCAGAGATTTAGTCTTGTTTGTATCTGTAAAATTGACTCTAACAATGTATCAGAAGATGACAGATTATGTAATGTGAAGATTCTTTATTGCTGCACTCTTCAGTAGGATTCATATATATTACAACCAAAAAAAAAATTCTGACTATAGGCTTATTGAAGGGTTGGATTCTTTTTGTCCAAAAAAGAAAGGGTTAGATTCTGTTTGTCCAAAAAAAACAAAGGGTTAGGTTGGGAGAAACAGAGGGAGCATGTTCTGTTTGGTAAGGAGGCAGAAGCAGGAAATCTCCAGCTTCAAATCCATTTTCAACTTTATGGACTTTTTCAGATACCCTATGATCAAAGTACAAACTTTTTCAAACATAAAATCACTTGCATTTATCAATCAAATTCATTCATGTAATAATAATCATACAAATAAAGGACTGCTTTTAGGAGTAGAGTGGCATGTAATAATAATATACTAATATTTTTATAATTGTAATTAATTAAAGGTTTAAATTTATTTTCCAGAACTAAAAATAACATTATCTCCTTTCTTTCCCTATGTAATGAAGTAAAATTTTAAATTCCCTAAAATAGGTTCAGTTCATAATTCCACCCAATCGTTAAAAACCAAAACCCCTCAGGCTCGGCTTCTGCAAAATCAGAAGCCATTTTTGAATTAATCAATCAAAACAAGGAAAAGAAACTAAACCCAGAAGTGAAGCACCCTAAAAGCTGACCTCTTTGAGAGGAAATGTCTTCCAGCGATGAAGAAGAAGTGACTCCAACGAGACTGGTGAGGAGGCGGAGAAACTACTGCAATACGTCCAGCGACGCCAGAGGGGATTCGGAGGGGTGTTTGAACAAGGAAGAACCAAAAGAAGACAGAATCAGTAGCTTAAGCGATGAAATTATCCACAAAATCATGTCTTTCATGAACACAAAATATGCAGTTCAAACTTGTGTTTTGTCCAAGAGATGGGAGTGCCTCTGGAAATCTCTTCCTTACCTCGACTTCAATTGCATGACTTTCCCATTCAAAGGGGTTCCATGGGAAGACTACGGCCGTTTCCGAGAAGAAGAAGAAGAATCGAAAATAAATTCTTCTTTCCATGGTTTCATCACACAGGTGCTGTTCCGGCGTCATCACACTAATTTGGTTAAGGTTTGTGTCCAAACTCTTTATGAGGCATATGTTTTTAATCTACAAGGGTTGATTGCTTATGCTTTAGATCACAATGTCAAACAACTCTCCATCATGTCCGACTATGGTGGGGACTTTGTATTGCCTGAGAGCTTTTATATCTGTCAATCACTGGAAGCGGTCCATCTGCAAGATTCTCCCATAATACCCAAATTTCTGAATTTACCAGCTCTAAAGTCTTTGCATCTTGATAGGTTCAAGATGACCTCAAAATCATTCAACTTTAGGAACTTCTCAGGTTGCCCAAATCTTGAAACTCTGGAACTTATGGACATTGATTGTGGGGAAGATGAAACTTTATTTATTAATGCTCCTAACCTGAAAATGTTGAAACTTACTTTTCCGCTGGCTTATGAGAAAGTTGAAGGCTATGAATGCAAGGTTGTGATTAATGCTCCTAGGCTCATGAGTTTTTGGTATTGTGGTTATGCTCCTACAGTTTGCTCGTCAGTTGACCTTGCTTTTATTGATGATGCATATTTTGATATGAGGAATAAGCACATCTATGGAGACTGGGAAGTTGAAGAGTTTGTTGATATGCATATTGATATATGTCCTGAGCATGTTCATCGTTTGGTCAACACTTTGAAGGAGTTTCGTCATGCGAGATCTCTCACATTATCAATGGAAGCAATTCAGGTGATTTCTTTTAACTCATTCTGCCATTTTATATAATCAATCTGATGTGATAAGAAAACTAAATGTTATAGCATCTATAGGGGCACCCTTTCATTATCCTAAAAGAATAACAGATAATGGTAACTCTTATCTCAATTTCTTGAATTAGATGCCCTACTAAATTTTTAAATGTGTCTTGTACTTCCAAACTGCCCTGTCAAAGAATTCGTAGCAAGTAACTCACCTGCACAGAAGGATCATTAATGTAGGAAGAAAATCTTAATGAAAAGGTTATTTTTTTGTCTTGTGCTACAATTTATGTAAAATTTGCAATGATTTGGAAGTTAGTTTTCCTTCTTCCTTTTTTTTGGCAGAACAGCTGCTTGAGGATACATAGTGCCTTCGATTTCACATTCTGTTTTTTTATTAAGTTATCCCCCATCATGTTCTTTTAGAGTTTAGAACTGTGTTTGGTTTGTGAAAATGTGGAGATGTGACTTTTTGAAAGAAATATGAATGCTGGAAAATTGAATAATTAAAATCCAAGCAATAAAAAGTTCTTATTCCTTCAAGCAATGATGAGGATGTTGCATCTCCAAGTGTAAAGAGGATTGGCTATTTTTTTTTAATTTCACTATACCATATCTATGGCTCTTTATTTTGGCAGTCATCTATTTCTTCTTGAAATTCCGTATTAAACACAACTGGTGGATACTGGCTATTGCTTACTGAAACCTTGGCTTTAATTTTCTTCAGTATTACGTTTCGAACGCAATACAGAATCGTTTACTCTCTTTTGTTTCCTTGTGCACTCTCATTTTGGTCCTTATTATTGTTAGTATTAGACAGAGATGAAAGGCCTCTTATAGTTATTGTCTTATTGATAATAAGAAGAGATATGTAGGGATAGATATTAGCTAAACTAGTTTCTTTGATGACTTCTTTGTTAAAAAATCTCTTTTTTCCTCTCTCTCTCTCTCTCTCTCTTTGCTTTTCAAGAAAAAAAAATAGAAAAGAAAAATCCATTTCTCAGCTGTGATTCATTTCATGTATTGCTGGGCAGTTTTACCTGATACTTTTGCACAATGAAAGATCAAGCTACAATTGTAAAACTTATATGAGTTATTTTCTCCAAGGTTTCCTTTTTCCTATCTCTTACAAGTTATAACCATTTTTTATGTCTTATCTTAAGGCTCTTTCCAAGTTTCCTTCCTTGTTGGACGTGTACCGGTTGCCATTTGCTAATTTAAAGTATTTAAAGATAAAAGTTGAACTGTGGAGGTCATGCATTGAGGCTGAAATGCATGCATGTGTCCTGAACTTCTTCCTCAATAGCTCTGCTAATGCTAAGCTCGAATTTTGCAAGCGAAGGTAACTGAAAGCAAATGAAAAACCTTTATTTTATCCGTCTTTTAATCCTTTGATAATCTATATGTATATCTGACTCAAAATGTATAAATGGAACTTCTGACAAGCTTTTGGTTTTAAATGTATATGGAAAACAAAGAAGCTGCATGCGGCACTTTTGGGACGAGGAATCATAGAATTTCTGGATTTCTTAATCTAATTGCCAATCTTTTGGTCATGGTGTTTTGTTTATCTATGGAGCTAATTAGCTGACCGTGAAGATGAGGGAACTGTGACTGTTTATGTATAATCGATGGCAGTATCATCGTGGAGTATTTTCAGACACGACCATATGGACTCTGTTTAGAGATTTGGTCTTGTTGATATATAGGGCAGAGCAAGGATACTACTGCTGAGGACATTGATGACGAGCAAGGATACTACTGCTGAGGACATTGATGACCAGGTTTTTCTAGTTCAATGTATAGCAGCTATAAGCTAATCTTCCTTATTTTGAAACTCTAAGCTTTGTCAGATTGAATTTGGGTAAAGAAAGTCCCTTTTGCAGGGGATTTTATTTGATCTGTACTGGCCTTTATCTGTTTTATATGAAGACTTCAGTCTCTCTCTCTGAAGAAAATTTTTAATTAGATTAAGCATGCAATGCAAATTCTCTCCCAAGAAGATTGAGCCTTTTTGTTATGCTAGGCCCAGTTTTCAACCTTTTGTACATAAGCCGAAAGCACAACATTTTGTCCATACCAAATTCCCCTAGGCAAAGTAAATTAAACTTGTATTTTTTTGAAGTCTGAATCTTGAATCTTTATTTTACATTTGTATTCCTTTTTCTTCTTGTTTTTCTCTATTTTTTTGGGAACTAAAACCTTAAACATTTTTTGCTCTTAAAAAATTGACGCTATTAAGAGAAAGAATCTAAGTTAAATTTGATTTTCTTAAATAAGAACACAATTTTTGTAGTATGTTACTATTTTCTTGAATGAAAAGCACGTTTTTTTTTTTAAAAAAAAATGATTTCATGTTTCAACAAAGATGTAAACAATTTGAGTAGCAATCCAATACTCCATTAATAAAATGTAAATTTACCGGTCTCCCTCTTTCTCTCTTCTCTAGTTTTTTTTGTTTTGTTCTCTTTTCGCTCTTGCTATTACTGTCAAGGGGAGGAAGGGTTTGGTTTTTTTATTTAGTATCTTGTTTTTTTCTTTAGTTTTAAAATAAAGTCCCACAGATTTGTTGATCTGTTTGTGTTATCAGTGTCCAGATCTTTAGATCTTGGATGTTTGAGTCTCTAGATCTTTAGATCTTAGATATTTGAGTTAGTTCAGTTTATCGAGTCAGTTTATTCAGTGCTCACAGAAGCGAAAACTAAGAGGTGTCGCGCATGCTAGAGACTCATGGGAAAGGTTCGAAACTCCAATTCAAAGGATTCATATCATGATGACAAATCCAGATCAAGACATGATGAAGTCCAATCTATTGTAATTTATGTTATGAACTATGTAATTTCGTTTTCATACATTTTCTTCAAAAAAAATTAATATGTAAATTTACTAAAATTTTATTTATAGGAGTGAGTAACTGCAAATGTTAAATTAAATTCCCTAAAAAATTTAAATTCAATTTCCATATGAGTGTTATTGAATTTTTACTGATTAGGTAAAATGGAAAATTAAATCCTCCAAAACGGCAAAGCCCAAAACCACACTCGACACTCGACCCGACCCTCCTCTTCTGCAAAATCAGAAGCCATTTCTTATCAACCATTCAAAACAAGGGAAAAAAAGAAAAAAGAAAACCAGAATTGAAGTAGCCTAAAACCTAAGCTCTTTTAGGGGAAATGGTGAGGAGGCGTAGAAATTCCAGCGATGAAGAAATGATTCCAACCAGAAGGGTGAGGAAGCGGTGTTCGAAGAAGAAGCAAGAATCAGAACAAGACAGAGACAGAATCAGCAACTTAACCGATGAGCTTATCCACAAAATCATGTCTTTCATGAACACGAAATATGCAGTTCAAACTTGTGTCTTGTCCAAGAGATGGGAGTCCCTCTGGAAATCTCTTCCTTACCTCGACTTCAATCTCACGACTTTCCCATTCAAAGGGGTTCCATGGAAAGATCAAGACCTAAGAGACAAAGATCCCAAGGCGATTCCTTCTTTCATTAGTTTCATCACCCAAGTCCTTTTCCGGCGTCATCACACTAATTTGGTTGAGGTTTGTGCCCAATCTCTTTCGGAAAAGCCATATGCCTTAATTTTGCAAGGGTTGATTACTTATGCTTTAGATCACAATGTTAAACAACTCTCCATTCTGTCCGACCATGGTTGCGACTTTGTATGGCCTGAGAGCTTCTATACTTGTCAATCACTGGAAGCGCTCTATCTGAATCGTCATGTCATAAAATCACCCAAATTTCTGGCTTTACCAGCTCTAAAGTCTTTGCATATTCATGGCACACAGATCAGGAAGCTCGAAAGTGTCTTTAAACTTAATTTATCTGGTTGCCCTAACCTTGAAATTTTGGAACTTACTGAAATTTTTGATTGGGAAAGGAAAACGTTATTTGTTAATGCTCCTAAGTTGAAAAGTTTGGAAATTTCATTTGACCGATACCGGATGGAAACCAATGATGTGAACTATGGATGCAAGGTTGTGATTGATACTCCTGGGCTCATCACTTTAAAGTATAGCGGTTATGGTCCTATAGAGTGCTCATCGGATGACCATGCTTCTGTTGATTATGCCTTTTTTGATATATATAATTCCTACAAGTCTGGTTATGATGATATGTACCGTGAGCATGTTCTCCTTCTGATCAATGCATTTAAGGCGATTTGTCATGCAACATCTCTCACATTATCATTGGATACAGTGGAGGTAAATTCTTTCAACTCATTATGCCATTTTATATAATCCATCCAATCCGATATGTGATAAGTGATTACTGATTTTATATACTATGACATAGGGGGTTGGTGATCATTTTGGCTGAAATCTGATTTTATGGGGTTGTAGTGAAAGCAAAGTAAGCTAGAAAGAGTTTGCAGTCATTGCTTTGTGTGTTGTTGATTTATATATATCATGATGTAATTCTTTTTTTTTCTTTTCAACACAAATGGTGGATGTATTTGCTTGGTCAAATGTCTGGCTTTGATTTTCTTCTGTATAATGTTTGTGAGGCACTAGAGAGAACTGTTAACTGTCTTTTTTACCTTATGCACTCTCGTAAGGGGACATTTTATATGTTAATTAGACAGAGGTAGAGATTTATTGATAATGAGAAGATATATGCAGGACTAGAGATTTGCTACAGTAGTGTCTTTAATGACTTCTTTGTTAAAAGATATCCTTTATCTCTGTCCTTTGATGTATATAGGTCAGATTTTGGCCGATACTTCATGTTTTAACTGAAAATCCATTTACACTCAGCTATTATTCATTTCATGTTCTCTGGGGCTTTTTTTTTTCTTCTTTTTGGCGTGTATGTTCTCTGGTTATGTTTACTTGGTATGCTTGCACAATGGAAGATCAAGCTATAACTGAAATTTATGATTTTATTTTCTGAAAAGTTTTGGTTTCCAATCTGTAATAACTATTTTATGTCTTTAGGTGCTTGCCATGTTTCCTTCTTTGCTGGATGACAGCCAGGCGCCATTTGCTAATTTAAAGTATCTGAAGATAAAGCCTTTATGGTTGCTGCGAAGCGAAAAGGTTCAAATACCTGCATGTGTCCTGAACTACTTTCTCAGAAGCTCCACTAATTTCAAATTTTGTGTGTTAATGTTACTGTAAGTAATATGAAAACAGTGACATTGACTTTAAACTTATTTTTATGAGTCCTTTTATCCTATTATGGTTAATGTATATGTCTGACTCAGAATGTGGAAATTGATATTTCTAGCGAGCGAGCCTTGTTCTGCAATTGATTTCTTAGATATTTGCAACAAAACTGCAGCCTGTGGCAAGTGCAAGATTTGGGAAAGTCCCTCTAAAATTAATTGTACTGAGGCCAAGGCAACATCTTGCAGCATTTTCCAACATGGTTGTATTTGTACATCAGATTAAGAATTGAGTCAGTTTAGAGATTTGGTCTTGTTGGTAGATACTAGTAGTAGTACTTTGCAAAGATATTGATATTGAAAAGCCGGTTTTTCCTAATTCAATGTATAATATCTAATCCTCTTTAAGCTTTGTCAAGGTGAAATGGAATGAAATGTGTATAGAAAGTTCCTATTTGCAGGGATATTAATTAGCTGTTTGTTGTTGATCTCTTCATTCCCTTGTAATATTAGCTGTTGGCCTGGGTGAAGAGTAAATGTGCCCAAGCCCCATTTATTTTAGCAATAAATGCCTTTGATAAAAACGTAGCCCAGAAAACTAGTTTCGACCCTATGGCCTATTCTATTCTCTCCGATCGCCCAAGCCCAAAAAATTTTAAGCATCCCAAATTCTCAGCTAAAGTAACCTCAGCCCAAACAAGAAAACCAATGATAATTCCCTCAAAAATAAATCTTCACTTTCAATAAATTCCATTATTCCAAATTGCTGCTAAGTCATAATGAACTTTTGGTTCAGTTCATATTTCATCATTGTAAGTTTGTAACACACAATTATTTCTGTAATTGTGGATAATAATCCTCCTGAAACCTTAAATGACCCAAATCCAAGTCCGATTTCCATTTGTTTTGCAAAGCAAAAAATGTGAAATAGTTTACCCTCCCCAAAGTCGTCCTAATCCAATCTATGATACTTAAGTTGACCACAGAAAGTGACTATCCTCAAGAAAAGAGCTATGACAAGAAAGAAGGACAAAGACCTAAAACCATGACCCAAATACGAAAAGACTCAAATCTACCGGCCCAATTGCGAATGAGCATGCATGCAAGAACGGGATTGAAAGATGCAGCTAAGTAAACAGTAGTGCACTTTATGTCTGTCAGCTGCGATTGATTTTATGTTTTGATGGGTATATATGTTTACTTAATACTCTTGCACAATGAAAGATGAAGCTACAACTGTAAAACTTTATGAGTTACTTTCTCAAAGGTTTCCTTCTCTCCCCCCC